>JAVTVY010036090.1:0-16707 GCA_036873755.1 Hanleya hanleyi | reverse complement strand
TTGTGGATGGCGAGGTTTATAAATCGATGAGTGGAATAGATCAAGATATCGCGTTCACAACACAGATGTGTACAATATGTGAGTGAAATCCAAGATGGTCAATGGCACCCATCTTGGATTACATACTACCTCAATGAAAATCAATACCAATCGCTGTCTAACTGATGTGAAGCACCGTCTGAAGTTGATTGGTCAAATTGTTGCCGAGATATCACGTTCACAAGATCCGAGACGGATGCAATCCAATATCGTCAATGGCAGCCATCTTGGATTTGTACCTCAGTGAAAATCAATACCAATGGCCGTCTAATTGATGTGAAGCACATTCTCAAGTTTGAAGTCGATTGGTCGAACTGTTCTCGAGATATCCCGTTCACAAGATGTGGGATGGACAGAATCCAATATGGTCAATGGCAGCCATCTTGGATTATGTACCTCAGTGAAAACCAATACCAATGGCCGTCTAACTGATGTGAAAAACCTTCCCGAGTTTGAAGTCGATTGGTTGATTTGTTTTGAGATATCGTGTTAACAAGATGTGGAACGGAGTGAATCCAATATGGTCCATGGCAGCCATCTTGGATTACGTATCTCAGTGAAAATCAAAACCAATGGCCGTTTAACTGATGCGAAGCACATTCTCAAGTTTGAAGTGGATTGATCAAACTGTTGTCGAGATATCGCGTTCACAAGATGTGGGACGGTGGGAATCCAATATGGTCAATGGCAGCCATCTTGGATTACATACCTCAGTGAAAATCAATACCAATGGCCGTCTGACTGATGTGAAGAACATTCCCAAGCTTGAAGTTGATTGGTGGAAATGTTCTTGAGATATCGCGTTCACAAGATGTGGGACGAACAGAATCCAATATATTCAATGGCGGCCATCTTGGATTACGTACTTCGGTGAAAATCAATACCAATGGCCGTCTGACTGATGTGAAGAACATTCCCAAGCTTGAAGTTGATTGGTGGAAATGTTCTTGAGATATCGCGTTCACAAGATGTGGGACGAACAGAATCCAATATGGTCGATGTCGGCCATCTTGGATTACGTACTTAAGTGAAAATCAATACCAATGGCCGTCTAACTGATGTGAAGCACCCTCTCAAGTTTGAAGTCAATCGGTCTAATTGTTCTTGAGATATCGCGTTCACAAGATGTGGGACGGACAGAATCCAATATGGTCGATGGCGGCCATCTTGGATTACGTACCTCGGTGAAAATCAATACCAATGGCCGTCTAACGGATGTGAAGCACCTTCTCAAGTTTGAAGTCGATTGGTCGAATTGTTCTCAAGATATCGCGTTCACAAGATGTGGGACGGACGGACGGACGGAAGGACGGACGGAAGGACGGACGGAGGGACGGACGGACGGAAGGACGGACGGAAGGACGGACGGCTAGCATTTCCGAGTCCTCCCACCACTTCATGGCGGAGGACAAAAATCTGACTGGTGGCTGGGGTGTTATTAGACCCCCAGCGAGGTGGTTGACGTTCTGATCAGCTTTGAGTGCTCTGAAGATTTGCAAAAAAAAACAAAAAACAACAACAGTACAGAAGAGTGTATCGCGGTACGTCGGCGTAAAGCGGTGCCTCTTATAAGGCTTTGGATAACAAATTACAGGTATGTGCGTCCACAAGCTGCTTGAAATTGGTTTGTTTTACTCAAATTCATTTCTTCATATATACTCCTTTTCGCGGTTACAAATTTACAACAACAACACCATGTTAAACGCACTGTATTCTGGGATCGGATAGGTGATACTTTCACTTCCTGTGCCGCTAGATTAACACAAGAAGCCCAGCGTACGGACTGATCTGCTGGTGATTTTACTAACCCTACTGGGTAAATTGTTATGAAACTCGAGAAATCAGCGTAAAATAAACTAGGAAGCATGTCAATTTTTCAGTCTTGCATATTTTGAGAGATAAATGATCTCTTTATAGCATAGAAAAAGGGCCGTCATCACCCCTGATTCTTGTAACCGCGAAAAGGCTTATTAGACACAAAAACAGCTGACCTAGTCGTATAAAATGGCTTTGGTTTCTATTTGACAGTTTTTTTCTCGGTCGTATGAGTGAGCTATTGGTTGGCTATGAGCTGCCGTTTATGACAATATTATACACGGTGTATATATATAATGGAGCATGGAAATATGGTGATAATGAATGAATATGGTGTGAATTGAGTCGTTATATTGGAAATGTTGTTATATTGAAAGTTACAAAATATGGGATGGTTTTATCATATATTGTAACATTTGTGGCAATGTTTATTAAATGTTATCTATATAGGAGTAAAATGCATACTAAAGTAGTTTCATATATATATGAAGAGTGGTGTAATTATATACACTCTACATTTGCTAAACATATAAACCGATTGAACGTATATAGTGTAAGCGGATATATATATAGAACGACTGAATACGGCGTATTTGACAAAGACGCTTACCGGATATGGCAGGCGGATATGGCAGGCGGAAGTATGCTGTGAGCATGCATCTTGTGCTCGCGCAAAGCATTGCGGTTCCAGCTTCACGATAACAGTGGCCATTGACTGATTCCCGCTCTCAAACTAGGGTCTTCGACACAATCCAAAAACTCGACTTGGTTGCCGGTCAACAGTGGCCAGTGCCATATTAAAATTTGCGAATAGAGAGAGGTCAGCCGGTCGCCGCTTTACGGTGGCCCATGGACGACATGCTATATTTTTTTAGTTTTGAGTTTTTACTTCTAGGTTTCATTTTTGTGTTAGGTTTCATTTTTTTGTTTTAGGTTTATTTCTTTAGTTTTCACCCGGGTGGAAAATTGTCCATCTGGTTAAAATTTTCTCACCTGGGTGAGAAGGGTGAGAACGTTTTCGTTCCCTAGCACTGACATTCCGGCAAAATGGAGGATGGTTCGTTCAAAAGTATAGATGATCTCAAACTGTCAAACTGAACTTTTAAGATTGCTCATGCAGTCGATAAATGATATTTCACGTCTTGGGTGTTTCATATACCGGTAAATTGTATTTTCAAACCCGTGTTCTCTGCGAGCACACGAGCTTGTCATGTCTGAAAAGAGAAAATTAGGCCCCGTATAATCGAACCCGTATAATCTGCATAAATTGTATTGCCCCGCATCATTCAGTGATTCAGAGTGTTCGGTAGCTAAAATCGAATAGTCAGATCGCGCAAGTCAAACCGCCTAAGACGAATCGTCCAACGCCCTTTGTCGGATCGGCCGATGTAATTTTTGGAGCTTATTGAGTTTATTTATTTGGTTGGGTGAGATTAAGATTTGTCCTGATACGTCTAATTGATGCCTGATAGGGTAACCAAATACGACCATTGTACATTTAAATCTCATTAGGCTAAACACACACGATGGAGATAGAGTCGCGCTTATCACAGCTCAGGATGAGGCTAGGTTAAAAATCATCAGTGGGACTAATAGTGAGAAATGACGAACGAGAGAATAAACGATAAGTTGATAAATTCTGACCTTCTGTGTTGTCGCTCGTGACTGTTTTGAGTCTCACACTAATTATGTGGAGGTTCGAGAAACATAACAGATGCAAAAGACCTCCTTCAACTGTTAGCCTCCTTTTCTAAACGATGTCCGACTAGACGCTTACCCTCCCTTGACTCGCGCTTTTCCCCAAGCCATCCTCATCTGAGGATAATATTAGTGAGATTGGATAGAGTTTAGATCATCTTAGACAAAGACTTCGGACTGATTCTCAAAGTAAAATTATTGCTTTCGTATTAGCTTGAACCTAATGTTGATCTCAAACCCAGCGAAGAAAAGAAGAAATAGTATATAGAAGCAATTTGTGTTCCTGTTTCGGTTCGTTGATACGAGTTACTGTTTCGGCTCGTTCGTACGATCCGGGATGTATGAACCTTATCAAATTAACTAAATGTAATCAGATCCATTAGCCGGTGTTCACGGTAGACCTGTTATACGATAGTATTCACAGGATCTCCATTTCTTTCTCCTGAATCCATTCTGCTGTATGGCTCAGAATCCTCTACGCCAGACATTACGGCCCATGTTAAACTGATTTTGAGTTTTCTGCTTTCTAAAGTAAGCTTATAGAAGTGACTCCACATTTGGCAGCTGAGCCGGTCAGTGTCAAATGCAAGAATATTTGATGTTAATATGTCTATCAAGCCTGAAACATCAATAATATACAGTAAGTTTCATGTGCATGTGTTTATTTTAACCAATTGTTAGACGGATTGCGAAGCAATATCCGTACTATATGGACTGATGAAATCTGACTGGTTTGCGGGCTGGCTGCTTGGTTGCTTGGCTGTTTTCCGTTGTCAACATTCCAGGATACAATTTCATGCTTTGTTAAAGATTGAGCTCTACCCTGTATCTCACAAACTAAGCCTCGCCCAGTCCCATATGCTGATACATTCAGATAGCATACCTGATGCTGCATTGACTGCACCCATCCACTTCACCCAAGGGGTATATCCCACACCACCCCCCCCTCCCTCCTCCCCCTCCAACCCCCCCAAGAAAGGATCTCCAGCACTGTATCTCTGAATCTAAACCTCACCCTATTACGAATGAAGAAAAAAACCCAGCCTAATTAAGCACCAAAATCTACATTGGACGACCTGACACAGGACGTTGGACGATTCGTCTTAGGCGGTTTGACTTGCGCGATCTGACTTCGATTTTAGCTACCGAACTCTGTGAATCACTGAATGATGCGGGGCAATACAATTCTGCAGTGCCGATAGACAAAAAACTTACTGATATAGAACGACGGTGCAATTTAAATGACGGTAACTGGCTTTGTGAAAAAACGGCCATTCTCGAACCCACCCCGCAGCGGAATGCCCGTGCACAAGATTATACATGGCCTAGTTTTTTGTTTTTTTTTGCAGGCATGACAAGCTCGTGTGCTCGCAGAGAGCTCGGGTTTGACAATACAACTTATATGAAACATGCCAGACGTGAAATATCATTTATCGGGTGCATGAGCAAACATAAAAGTTCAGTTTGACAGTTTGAGATCATCTATACTTTTGAACGAACCATCGTCCATTTTGCCGAAATGTACGAAAGACGAGAGGGGACTTCTGACTTCTGACTTCCGACTTCTGACTTCTGACTTCTGACTTCCGACTTCTGACTTCTGACTTCTGACTTCCGACTTCAGACTTAGGATTTTTTTTCTTTTATAATGCATTACATATTAAATTATGAAGCATGGAATAACACAGTATCATTATTATGGCATATTCTACTTAAAAACCTGCTTGCATGCTTGCTTATAATAATCAGGTAATCATTGAAGTTTATCTTGAGCTATGTTCTGATTATTAAAATGCGATTTCTAATGTAAATAGAAATGCCCTATGTCAAAAGTTTTAGGCGCTTCATTTACATAATATAATTGCACAATTTGATACCTTACGAATAATCACATTTAATGCGCCCTTTCCACATTAATCGTTGGACAATGCTGTCTTGTCCCAGTGGCGGCGAAAGGTGCACAGCACGTGGACCACCGCGTGAGCTCCGGTTCGTTCTCATGATCCCTCCATTATGTTTATAACATGGAGCGGGGTTTTCATGTATTGATAACTGGTGTAAATATGATAATATGAATGGATCAAATATCCCACTAAAGGACTAATAATCTTACATTTATGATAATTTTGACAACTTCAGGTCGAAAATATACCAGTCATTATCCATTAAAATATATTCTGGGTTAACCCTATCTGGCCTGTGCTTTTTGGGATCTGTCCAGGGGGCGGGGAGGGGGGGGGGAGGGGGGTCGCCCCCCGCCCCCACACTCCGTAAATATTTTTAAAAAATGTGGTAAGGTAATGTACCTAATGCCACAGATAAATACGACTCAATTACATACAATAATTGCACAATTCTATTCAACAGATCACAATTACTTCCAAAGCATTATCGAATAATATAGTATGATAATTTACGCATCAATGCGACAAGGAGATGTCATTATATTTATCGATTATTCAAATATTATTTACGATTTTCTGCTTTCCTAGGACACACAAAATAACTAAACCTAATTTTGTCAAGCCCAAGCCAAATCATATCATAAGATCGTACCATTACTTCCAAATATAATTAACAAATAATATAAATATTATTTGTATCAAGGAATTTTAGTTCTCTCCCCTCCCTTCTCCAAAACTCTTCATAATTTTGATTACTTAAAGGAAAACTCAAACGGAAAATTAAAACTTCTGTGGGGGAGATATTTTGTTGCCATATATTTCTGAAATTGCCCCCATTGTTCTCAATTTTTATTTTATTTTTTCATTTTTTTGCTTGTAAATATTTCCCCTGGTTGATGAGAAACTTTCTGGAACTGGTAAAAATTTGATATGCAAATGAGGTATTGGTGAGTTAATTAGATAGACAAATAAGGATATTTAGGATTCTGATATCTTTGCAGTCCATGAACTTGTGTAAGGGGGTGTGTTAGTTGAAATGAATTTTTAATAAATATGAAATGCATAGACCTTTGTTACTCCATATTCTTTAATAAGATATCATAACCCGTGCAATTTCCAAAATAAAGCCCTTTGTAACCTGTTGATATGAGAACCGTATTTCTATAAATGCTTAGAACTTTTTAGAACTAGTTTTCATGATGCTATAAATAAGCAATATTACAAATAAAGAGATTTCGTGACATCACCAAATATCATTTGCAATAAATTCCATCAATAGCAGATTTAAACTTCAAACACAATGTCTATATGTAACCGTGGCCTAAAACTGGACCTAGAACATTGGGGTTCCCTTTTAAATTGCCGATACTAGTAATCAGAAAGATCAAAGCACAAAGTCACAGACGGGAATATAGGTATTATTATCATGTATGTAAAGATAAAGTTGCAAGGGGTGAATGGATGTACAAAATTCTGAAGTCGGAAGTCAGAAGTCGGAAGTCGGAAGTCGGAAGTCAAAATCAAAATAATCAAGTTTTGGAGAAGGGAGGAGAGAGAACTAAAATGCCTTGATACAAACAATATTTATCTTATTTGTTAATTATATTTGGGAGTAATGGTACGATCTCGTGATATGATTTGGCTTGGGCTTGACAAAATTAGGTTTAGTTTTTTTGTGTCAGAAAATCGATTGACAGAAAAAAAATTTGTGTCAGAAAATTTGAATAATCGATGAATATGGCATCGCCTTGTCGCATTGATGTGTAAATTATCATACTGTATTATTCGACCATGCTTTGGAAGTAATTGTGATCAGTTGAATAGAATTTAAAATATTTACGGGGGGGGGGGCCAAATGCCCCCTTGGACAGATCCCAAAAAGCCCAGCCCAGATAGGGTTAACCCAGAATATATTTTAAGTGTTAATGACTGATATATTTTCGACCTGAATTTGTCAAAATTATCATAAATGTAAGCTTATTAGTCCTGTATTGGGATATTTGATCCATGCATATTATCATATTTACATCAGTTATCAATACATGAAAAATCCGCTCCGTTTTATAAACAAAAGAGAGGGATCATGAGAACGAACCGGAGATCATGCGGTGATCCACGTGCTGTGCACCTGTCGCCGACACTGAGACAATACAGCATTATCCGACGATTAATGTGGAAAGGGCGCATTAAATGTGATTATTCTTAATGTATCAATTTGTGCAATTATATTATGTAATTGAGACGCCTTTGACTTGTGACATAGGGTATTTCGATTTACATTAGAAGTTATCGCATTTTAATAATCAGAACATAACTCAAGATAAAATTCAATGGTTATCTGATTATTATAAGTACATGCAAGCAGGTTTTTAAGGACAATATTCCATAATAATGGTGTTGTGTTATTCCATGCTTCATAATTTAAGATGTAATGCATTATAAATGGAAAATATCCTAAGTCTGAAGTCGGAAGTCAGAAGTCAGAAGTCGGAAGTCGGAAGTCAGAAGTCCCTTCTCGGCTTTCGTAGAAATGTCAGTGCAAGGGAACGAAAACGAGACCACGATCACGTGAAATTTTTACCTGGGTGGAAACCTTCTCACACAGGTGAAAATCTTCTCACCAAGGTGAAAACACGTTTTCACCCGGGTGAGAAGGTTTTCACCCAGGTGGAAACGTTTCCACCCGGGTGAAAACTGAAGGAATCAACCTAAAACAAAAAAATGAAACCTAACACACAAAAAAAATGAAACCTAGAAGTAAAAAAAAAAATACTCAAAACTAAAAAAAATATAGCATGTCGTCTATATATATGGACCACCGTAAAGCGGTGACGGGCTGACCTCTCTCCATGCATTCGCAAGTTTAATATGACACTGGCCACTGTTGACCGGCAACCAAGTCGAGTCGTTGGATTGTATCCCACACCCTAGTTTGAGAGCGGGAATCAGTCCATGGTCACTGTTATCGTGAAACTGGAACCACAATGCTTTACGCGAGCACAACGTGCATGCTCACAGCATACTTCCGCCTGCCATATCCGCCTGCCATATCCGGTAAGCGTCTTTGTCAAATACGCCGTATCAAATACGCCGTATTCAGTCGTTCTATATATATATATCCGCTTACACTATATACGTTCAATCGGTTTATATGTTTAGCAAATGTGGAGTGTATATAATTACACCACTCTTCATATATATATAAAACTACTTTAATTTGCATTTTACTCCTATATAAATAACATTTCATATACATTGCCACAAATGTTACAATATATGATAAAACCATCCCATATTTTGTAACTTTCAATATAACAACATTTCCAATATAACGACCCAATTCACACCATATGCATTCATTATCACCATATTCCATGCTCCATTATATATATACACCGTGTATAATATTGTCATGAACGGCAGCTCATAGTTGGCTGTCCTATGTATCTGGCTACGTCTTCCACCATAATATTAGAGAGTACGTCACCCTACACACAGTTGTCGGGTATGATTGGCTAATCTCTGGATTGTAGATGAAATTTCCACCTCGGGTTTTGAATACTTTATGTGGTGAGATCAATGGCGGCCAGTTCGAAGTGTAAACGGAGAAGTTGGGTGTGAATATGATTCACCTGAAATTAACACGAAAAAAAATCAGCTGAAGGGGTCTAATTTTTAGCCCGATGGGCTAATGTCATGGCCTGATTGTCCTTCGTCCGTCATCCGTCGTCCGTCGTCCGTCGTGCGTAAACATGTTCTCTGAAACCGCTTGGCCGATTAAGCTGAAACTTGGCATGCATGTTCCCCCAATGAGTACACCAGAATTTGTTCATGCGGTGTAGATACGATTTTAAATATGGCTGCCATGGCGGCCATCTTGAATTTGACAGTGAAATCTTGTCATCATTATTTTTCGGTAACTACTTCATGGATCTCTCTCAATTTGGGTCTAGTTGTAGGCCAACAACATGTGTACTTTAGTCCAATTTGAATATCCAATATGGCCACCAGGTGAAACTTTGTTATCGCGATTTCTCAGGAACTACTGCATAGATCTTTCTCAGGTTCCCCTTGGGGTCTAGTTGTTCAAGATAGCTTTTGTGGTCAGATTCAAAAATCCAATATGGCCACCAGGCGGCCATATTGGATTTCCCGATTAAACATTATTACTATTTCTCAGGAACTACTGCATGGTTCTTTGTCAAATTTGGTACATAGGTTCCCCTTGGGGTCTAGCTGTACAAGATACCTTTTTCGGTCCAATTCGAAAATCCAATATGGCCACTAGGTGGCCATCTTGAATTTCCCCATGAAACACTGTTATCGTGATTTCTCGGAAAGTACTTCATGGATTTTTCGCAAATTTGGTACACAGGTTCCCCTTGGAGTCTAGTTGTACAAGATACATTTCGGTCCAATTCGAAAATCCAATATGGCCACTAGGTGGCCATCTTGGATTTTCCCATGAAACTTTGTTATCGTGATTTCTCAGGAAGTACTGCATAGATCTTTTGCAAATTTGGTACACAGGTTCCCCTTGGGGTCTAGTTGTGCAAGATAACTTTTTCTGCATCGATTCTAAAATCCAATATGGCCTCCTGTGGCCATCTTGGATATCTCTATGAAACATTGGTATCATAATTTCTCAAGAAGTACTGCATGGATCTTTCTCAAAGTTGGTACACAGGTTCCCCTTGGGGTCTAGTTGTACAAGATACCTTTTCCGGTCCAATTCAAAAATCCAATATGGCCACTAGGTGGCCATCTTGGATTTTCCCATGAAACTTTATCATGATTTCTCAGGAAGTACTGCATGGATCTTTCTCAAAGTTGGTACACAGGTTCCCCTTGGGGTCTAGTTGTACAAGATACCTTTCCGGTCCAATTCGAAAATCCAATATGGCCACCAGGTGGCCATCTTGGATTTTCCCATGAAACTTTATCATGATTTCTCAGGAAGTACTGCATGGATCTTTCTCAAATTTGGTACACAGGTTCCCCTTGTGGTCCAGTTGTGCAAGATACCTTTGTTGATCCATTTCAAAAATCCAATATGGCCGCATCTTCAATTTCCCAGGAAACTTTATCATGAAATCTCATTTAGTGTTCAACACAAGTTAGAAACTCATCTATTGCAGTTCTTTAGTAAAAATTTCTTACAGCTACTTTGCCCCGTTGAGCTACAGTGCCGTGGCACTATCTTTTTTGTGTTGATTAATTGTTGTTAATTATATAATAGCTCTGACTCGGCGATAAGACTTACCACGCCCCCTCTCCCTATATACACCTATCACAGTTAGAGTTTCTCAGTTAACCTGAGACAGCCAGAAAACGATGTATAGGGCCGATTCCATGGGGTGGGGAGTGAGGGAGGGACACCATGCATGTGGGGTGTTGCGGTATACAATCATGTAGTTGATATCCTACCAGATTGTTTTGCTATGACACCTGGTTATTTTTCAGTTTGAAGATAATTTTGAAGTTCCTCAAAGATAACCTTGTTTGTTACGGGGAATTCAGACACATACTGTTCCAGTGATAGAAATCTTAAAGTGTTGAAAATTATCTTTAAACTGAATTCACTATTATTCATCGCATTCGCGGACCAGGTATATGTTCCTGTTTATCTCTCATCTCTGTGAGAAAGATACTTACTTTCCGGTCAACTGATCAATGAATATATGTCTGAATTGATCTGAACAAAGTTAATTTCGATCAACTTGGTCGTAATAATCTTCAAAATATCTCTATATGGACAAACATTAGATGTTTTTTTCCTCATTCCGTGAATATATTTGCTAGAACTTGTCACCCTCGTGCGGCAAAAACAAAACTGCCCCAATCCATGATAAAATTGACCGTATCTGTGAAGCAAATAACACCACACTGAATGCTAATAAATCTATCTACAGATTTGCCAAGACGGACACATGGAAACTCACACTGAGAAGAAATCCTTTGGGTGTCCACTATGCGGGTTTAGGTGTTCACAAAGATCGAAACTGAATACACACATGAAAACGCACACTGAAGATAAAACTTTGATGTGTCCAATGTGTGATCAAAGATGTAGGCATAAATCCGATCTGGAAAGACACATGAGAACTCACACTGGAGAGAAACCTTTCATGTGTCAATTGTGTAATCATAGATGTGCGCAAAAGGTTCATCTGAAGAGGCACATGAGAACTCACACTGGAGAGAAGCCGTTCAACTGCTCTATGTGTGATCATAATTTCGCAAGTAGAGGACATATTAAAGACCACGTGATGAGAAGTCATACCGGAGAAAAACCGTGCTCAATAGTGCTCAATATGTGGATTCAGATTTACAGCACAACAAAGTTTGACAACACACATGAGAATTCACACGAGAGAGAAGCCGTTTGAATGTTCAATGTGTGATTTTAGATGTTCACAAAGGGGCAATCTGGCGACTCACATGAGAACTCACACAGGAGAGAAACCATTCAAGTGCTCTCTGTGTGACTACAAGTGTACAGAGAAGTCCAGTCTGACGAGACACATGAGAATACACACTGGAGAAAAACCCTTCAAATGTTCTCTCTGTGAATTCAAATGTGCACAAAAGTCACACATAAAGAGGCATATGAGAATTCACACTGGAGAGAAACCATTCAAGTGTTCTTTGTGCGAGTTCAAATGTTCGCAAAAAATGAACCTGAACACTCACATGAAAACTCACACTGGGAAGAAACAATTCAAGTGTTCGGTGTGTGAGTATAGAAGCATACTTCAGACCAGTGTACGCAGACACATGACAACCCATACCGAGGATAAGCCATTCAAGTGTTTATTGTGTGAGTACAGGTGTACACGGCAGCAGTTACTAAGAAGTCACATGAAGACTCACAACGAAGAGAAACCATTCAAATGTTCCGTGTGTGAACATAGACGGACATTAATACAGCACATGAGAACACACACTGGAGAGAAACCATTCAAGTGCTCAATCTGCGGGCATAGGTTTACACAGGAGGGAAACCAACAGACACACATGATGATTCATTCTGGTGAGAAACCATTCGAATGCTCAATATGTGATTACAGCTGTTCTGTTAAGTATAGATTGACAGTACACATGAGAATTCACACTGGAGAAAAGCCATTCAAATGTTTAGTGTGCGATCACAGGTGTACAACACTGTCACTTTTAAAGAGACACATGCTAATACACACTGGCGAGAAACCCTTCAAGTGCTCGTTATGTGATAACGGTTATACAGACAAGCGTCATCTGACAAAGCATATTAGAACACACTCTGGAGAGAAACCATCCGAGTGCTGATTGTGCGATCACAGGAGTAGAGCACAGCGGCAACTGAAGGCCCACATGACACAGCACACTGGTGAGAAAGGAACCATTACAGTGTCGAATGTGTGAGTACTATTCATCATACACGGGTGAAACCACACTGGATAGGAATCATTAAAATGTTGAATGTGTGAGCAGAGATGTACACAAGAGTTGCCCGGAAATGAATTGAGCTCTGTGAATCCACACCGGAAAAAATGCGAGTGTAATTGTAGACAACAGTACGGTAGTCTTGTCTATTCATTGGATTCATGTAAAACGACATGCAAGAATTGAATCGCTCGGCACGGTCACGGATAATGTAGGACATTAGTACCTCATGTCGTACTGCTGATAATCCATATTGGCATCCATGTTGAAAGCACAGTATCACTCCGAAACTCCAAACAACACATGTCAGCTGCATGACTTCCGTTTACCATGGAGATCAGCTTAAGAGGAAAAACCAGGAGAAACACGTCAAATTAGAAGAAATCATTCGGGAGTAGAAGCAAGGGATTATCCATTTTATTTAGATATTTGATCTAAGAACTATCTGAGCGGAAACACGTCCTAAAGTAGGTGGTGTGCCTCGCCCATGAAATATCTCTTGTGTGAATTCCGTTGTGTAAAACAAGACGAGTTGACGTCCCACATCAGAATTCGTACTGGGGATAAACCGTATCAGTGTTCATTGTGCGAATATAGATGTTGAGTGAAGCCAAGCCTGACGACACATATGAGAATACACTCTGGAGAAAAACCCTTCAACTGTTCTCTGTGAATGTCAATATGCGAGTTCAGAAGCTCGTGCCACACTGGCCTACGAGCACACATGACAACTCATACTGCAGAGAAGCTTTTCAAGTGTTCGTTTTGCGAGTACATGTGTGCATTACAGCAAGCTATGTCCAGTCGCACATAAACACAGGAGAGAAGCAATTCAAGTGTTCCATATGTGACTACAGGTGTGTTGTATAGTCAAAATTGACGATACACATGAGAACTCACTCTGGAGAAAAAGCGTACATATGTTTCATGTGTGAAGATAGGTTTACACAGCGACAGACAATGATGCAGCACATAATACCATAGGATGTGTGAGAATTATTCATTGAGCTCTTGTGAATTAACAAGAGAAAGGTAATCTAGGATTCGATGTTTATAATTGCATTCTACAATAGCCAACCCTGGTTATTAACTGAAATCTTGTGAAGTCATATTGGAAAGGAACCATTCAAGGGTTCATTCCAGATGTTTCTGGAGCATCAATGGTCCGTATATATATAGTAAAGTGTTCTTATCGAGATACAGAATAATACATATCAACACAGAAAATATCTTCATTTATATAATTGAATTCTTGTCATTTTCATTATTCAATATTTGCATTTATCCCTTTTCTAAATTTGCATATCTTAAACCTTTTTTGCGTCATTTTAAATGAAATAAAGTTGATCGAGAAAACACTATCCGAGATGGACTCTGGTTTTGCATGGATCTGCAGTTTAAATTCACAGTCGAAATATTTTGAAAGCAGAAATGTCTTAGCCTGAACTCGTTTTAATGTATCGGTTGTGTAAATGCCCTCAAAAGACAGAGCCACTTGTTGCAATCTTGATTTTTTTCATCTATGCCAAGCTGAACTGTTGTGGGTGTCAAATACGACAATTCCCGTCGTCAATTAACGTTTTTTTTTCAGAAAGAGAGGTAAATATCCTATGAAACTGATAATTCATGAAGAACGTGCTAGAGTTAACATTAAATCATACAGAACAGACACCCCCACCCCACCCTCCTGCTCTACTGCGCCTGT
This sequence comes from Hanleya hanleyi, assembly GCA_036873755.1. Taxonomy (NCBI): domain Eukaryota; kingdom Metazoa; phylum Mollusca; class Polyplacophora; order Lepidopleurida; family Hanleyidae; genus Hanleya; species Hanleya hanleyi. Next base: position 2,121 of record JAVTVY010036090.1, on the reverse strand, counting down.
TTTGATTACGATAAAAACAAAAACACTAAGCCCTTAACAATGTGAGCTCTATTGTTTCGTGATTATTCATGAGTTCATTTTGACCTACTGCTGTTTGCAAAACATGCTTAGAATGGGCTGTGGGTGAATTAGGTCCAATATTGCTGCCTAATTCAGATACAATTTACAAAAACACTTTAAAGGTAACCTCGTCAGTTTTAGGCTGTTCTTCTTTGTCGTTATTTGCCAGAACAATGCATGGGTGAGTGAGTAGGATTTAACGTGGTTTTCGACATTTATTCAGTCATAACACGACAGTGCCTGTATGTGCCAGAACACGAGAGTGTCCACAGTTCCTATTATCCCGAGCACTAACCAGTCCAGCCAGTACGGTACAGCACCAACAACTCTACTTGGAGAAAAGCAACTTGAGGCGTTTTCGCGGCCGAGGTGACAAAGCTATAAACTGAGGGCCGTCGCTTTGCATCGAAATTGTGGAGTTGGACCGTTGTCTGCTTAGCTACATGGGAGCTGCCTGTGTTGCCAGTCCCGGAATAGTGCCCTCAGCAGGGGGTTGAGAATATAACCACTCAGCCATTCTGGAGCAGGTTTGAGTTCAGGTGAGTTCAGTTCAGGAAGAACTGCTACACTAAACAAAGAAGAATACATGTCACAAAAGTGGTAGCTGATGAAACCACTAGGTTCATACGTGGAGTTCGACTGTTCTTAGACTGCTTGAAAAGGTACCGGTATAAGCTCACTATTCAAAATTGACTCTCGGGTACATTAACCGGTATTATACGTGATACGATCAATACCGGCGACTGACAAGCTTACGACGCTTTGTAGTTCAATATCTCGATTTACCGGTGTCTAGTTTGAATCCCATGGTAAATAAGGTATGTAATTGTTATTTGATTGAAGTGGTATTGCATTGTTCATCGTCCATCTGTTCATCGGGGAAAAGTGGTCGATCTGGCGAGTTTGCTCATACTATTCGAACGTATCGATCATAGATCGATATCCCCCCCCCCCCCTCCACCAGTAATTACCATAATCAATGGGAAACCCCAAAATAATCTTACACGAATTACCGAAGTATAAAGTTCAATCGTTGAAGATACATTTTGTGAAACGTTCTGGCATCCTTCATTCCTCCACTTCCGAAATGTTTCGAATTTTGACAAAATCCGTTGTATACGCTCCACAACATAAGGGCTCGGACCACTAAAAAAAAGTCCCTAGCCGTTAACCCCCCTCTAAATAACCTCTGCCATAGAGGACAAGTTTTTGTGCTGATTTTTTCCCCAGCTTCCTTTTGATAATGAGACAAGGGCTTGCATGGCCAACATTAAGCATGACAAGTGCCCTTTTCAGTTGTGACTTTTATTTTGAATTCACTGCATAATTCATGCCAGTCTGAGGCACTATATGCAGGTGCGTAGACTCTGCTTTTTGGAGGTAAGTTATTTGCCGGAAGTACAGTGCTTGCCAACAGGACGCTCTGGTTCGAAATTTTGATGGGCGACCCCCGCCAAGAAGTAGATGGCGATGCAGGACTTGAATGGAACTACAAACTGCCAGGAGATGAAAGTCCAAAAATAATTAATAAATCAGCCATGTGCAGTTTCATTAACATGGCCGTCAATGTAAATTTAATAGTGGTCCGAGCCCTAAAAGCGTAAACACAGAATACATATGTCACCGGTTCAGGTAAGTCATACGGTGAGGCTGGATGACAATCTGTCACTGATGTCAATTTCATAGTTTAGTGATAAAGATGGCGGAGTTGTATACCACGTGGAGAGCAAAATATTTCGAAAAAAATAATTATAATAGCCAATTAGGCTCGAATGGAGCATGTTTACTGTGGACTGGGGTGCAGAAGAAGCAGCCACCCCATTATGGAATGATTAATATCCAGCCTTTTGGAAAGAAAACATGGAGAATAATTCACGTTCATCGTTTGAAATTTATTTTGCATCATAATATAAATTTAGAAGAATTCACCAGTGACATATGCCACTTATGTCATCAGCCAAGGTGTCACAATATTGCACACCTGAGTGCAGAAGTCAGTTTTGTTAATAATCAGAGACAGAGGTGTAGGGCCATGGAGAAATGTTCAGGCCATGTATTTTT
>JAVTVY010036089.1:0-15799 GCA_036873755.1 Hanleya hanleyi | reverse complement strand
AAAGTTCGATTTTGGTTTCAGGTGTCATAATATATTGTCACAAGAGAAAAGTGCCTCAAAAATACCAAAATAGGCCGTGCAGGGAGCATTTTGGTGAATCAAACATTTGTATTGGGCTGACCATCGTAATTTTTCACCGACGGATATTTCAGTATGTGTACTTCAAGACCCATCAAATCCGAATCATCCAAAGAAAACATGCTTGATGAACCAAAGAAAACATCACCCAGCGAGCTTGATATCATCCGACGAAAGAGGATGCAAAATCTGAAGGTAATACCACTCGACAAGACGGAAGGTTGCTTGATAAACTGATCGTGATACCATCCAGTAAGACCGAAAAAAACGATTAATACACTAAATATCATATCCTTCAACGAGATAAATACTTCATAACCGGAGCGTGATATCATCCAACGGGTTCATACTCCATGTAAGATCACGAGACATTGCCTACAATAGCCAAGTCTGGGGACAGCAATGTGTCTAGACTTGTGCCATTTCAACGACACAAAGACACAGACAATATCTTCCTACATGAAGTATCTACCATCCAACGAGACGGAAAAATGTTTAATAAATTAAACAGCACATCCTTAAACGAAAAAGGAAGAAAGCTTGGTAAACTGAGCTGCGATACCATCCAACAGAACGGACAGAATGCTTAATAAACTAAACATCACATCCTTTAATTATCTGGCCTGGCCTTTTTGGGACCTGTCCAGGCCTGGGAGGTGGAAGATTCCCGCTTAATTATTGTTCTTAACTCTTGAACAAGGGGGACTGAAATTTACCACACTATACCCTTGGGTCACGCTCTACCAGAAAATGTAAAAAAAAAATCCAAGATGGCCTCTACGATGACGTCACAGTGACGTCATTTTCAAAAGAAAATTCTTGGTTGATTTTTCAGTTTTTTTCTGAATTTTTATTTATGCAATTTCTTCGCAAAAATTACATGATATATTAGTAAATATCAAGCAAATATACTACATTATAGACATTGATCAAGCGCATTTTCAAAGAAAGGTATTTTTTGGCCGCTTGATTTTTACGAAATTTTTATTTATGTAATTTCTTCTTAAATACTGCATGATAAATTATTAAATAATAACCTTATGTGACATAAACATAAATATTCTGGTACCCCACATGAGCGCCATTTTGAATATACCCATGATCCTTTGCTCGAGAGGTTATGCCAGTAAGCACAACATGACACCAATATGATAAACTATACTGCCCCCGACCCCCAGGCCTGGTGGTGTTGATGAACTAAGCAAGAAACATTTTTTCCTTGCCTCGAAACTTTTTACGACACACGGAGGGATTTGGTACTTACTGCTGTCTTCTCATTTGGGACAAAACTCTACTTCTGGTAGAGTTGAACGAGCAAAATCTTCATCTCAACCAGAGCCAGTCTCATTCCAATACAATTCCTTGGTCCATGCCCAAACGGGATCCACTGCAGAGGATGATGTTTAGCCCGATTCTCGGTTGTAAACCTAAAATGTGAAATAATACTTCATCAGTCCAGTCATGACAAATCTCGAGCCTCGGCAACGGATCGATCGATACTCTGGCTCGCGAGGATGTAATTTCAAATTGGCGTATTATTTGGACCTTTCAGTTCAGAATTGATTGTTGTTACATTCTCCAACCTAATATGTAATACTATGTAAATGACTTGGAATTATACAGAACAGGTTGAATTTTCCAACAATAGCATACAAACACCTCACAATAGGACAAACGTCTACACAATATTGATATCTGCCACAATAGAAGCATTCATGCCTATTCATAGTCCCTCCCAACCGCCTCACTGGGCAGAATAATACCCCAGCCACTTTTCAATTCTGCATTATACCTCCGTTGACCTATCGTTTAGAAGAATGATCTCGAGATTATTTCCGCCGTTTATATGGGGCGAGCATATGAAAAATAGTTTGCTCATGTGCGGAACTGAAGGAGTTATTCGGCTGGATTCAAACAACGCTATTTGTGCGGAGGTGTGTCGGTATACGTCATAGTGCATTTGAATGCATTGGATGTGACCCACGTTAACATTTTCCCACTTTCGCGACAATTCTCCACTCCCATCTCCTCCGTGTTATTATAATTACGTGTTAGTAGTGGAAAAATATAGACGGATCATGGAGGGAGAGAATGACGTCATCATGATCAAGGTCAAAGGCTGAGTAAAAAGGGTCAAGGAAGGAACAGAAGAGTCTAGAGAGGAGCAAACAAAGTTAGCGGAGGAGAAAACAAGGTGCGGGTTCAGGAGTAAATCTGGTTCAGGTTCAAGGACCCATCCACTGTTGTACCTCGTGATTATTTGTGAAAAAAGTTCGAGTATTTAGTCCGTAGATAATGATCCCTGCATGTTAGAATGCAGCTAATGACCTTATTAATGAATAGAACTGTAATAATATTTCAACGATGCTTACTTTCGTCCTCATCAAAAACCTCGTGTTTTGATTGACGGTCTACTATAAGGCGGTCAATTATACCTCCTCAATCAATCATCATATCAAGGTACCTTATTAGTCCAGTCAATCTGCGGTTTGACCTAGAAAAAATTGCAACAGAATTGCGGTTTGCTGCAACTATTCCCACAAACCATCCCGAATAAAAAATAAAAAATGTAGATGTATACAAGTGAGGGAAATTTTTTAAATTGCATAAATCCAAGATGGCCGTTCTGCGCAATATTTTCGGTGAATTTTACACAGTTTACACTACCTTGGGCAGAGTTGCTCAAATTAAGCACTGCAAATTAAAATAACTTCACATACATTCACACTGATAATATCTGTAGATATTTTTACCAAGCAAATAGCCAAGATGGCTGCCATGGCTTCAAGGAATGAAGGTAACGTTGATTCTTCAAAGAATGGAGGTAACGGTGGCTCTTCATGTATGAAAGTAACGGTGATCCTTCCAAGAATGGAGGTAATGGTGGTCTTTCAGGTAAAATGTAACGCTGGTCCTTCAGGTGTGCAGTAACGGTGGTCTTTCGGAAAGTGAGGTAACGGTGATCCTTCAAGGAAAGAAAGTAACGGTGGTGCTTGAAGGAATGGAGGTAACGTTGGTCCTTCAACGAATGGGGAAAAACAGTGGTTATTTTGGTATGGAGGTAAAAGTGATGCTTCAAACGACGCAGGTACTCTTGGTCATTCAGGTATGAGATTACGGTGATCCTTCAGATATGAGGTAATGGTGGTCCTTCATGTATGAGGTAACGTTGTCCTTCAGGTACGAGGTAAGGGTAGTCTTTCGGGAACGGAGGTATCGATGATCCTTCAAAGAATGAAGGTAACGGTGGTCCTTCAGCTATAGAGGTGACGGAGATCTATCAGGTATGGAGGTAACAGTTACCCTTCAAAGAATGGAGGTAACGGTGGATGAAGGTAACAGTTACTCTACAAATACAACCGTCTAGTCCGTCGTTCAATATTCATCCGTCGTCCATTAAAGAATTTCCGCGTCCATAATCCAAAGACCTAATTCATATAAAAGCATAAGCACCAAATTTACAGAATGAATCATGGTATACATAAAACTAGGCTAGTTTCCTACAAGAGAAAAGAATGGAGGTAACGGTGGACCTTAATGTATGAAGGTAACGACGGTCTATCAGGTATGGGGATAACGGTGATCCTTCAAAGAATGGAGGTAACGGTGGACCGGTAATGGTGGTCCTTCAGGTATGGCGGAAACGGTGGTCCTTTAGATATGGAGGTAACGCGTGACTTTTAGTTATGGAAGTAATGGCGACCATCCAAAAATGGGGGTAACGATGGACCTTCATGTGTGAAGGTTACGCTGTTCCTTCAAGGAATAGAAGAAACTGTGGTCCTTCAAGGAATGAAGGTAACGGTGGACCTTCAGTTGTGAAGGTAACGGTGGACCTTCAGTTGTGGAGGTAACTGATGTCTTTTAATTATGGAGATATTAAAGGTGTCATTTCAAGAATGGAAGTAACGGTGGTCCTTCAGTTATGTGGATAACAATGGTCCTTCGAGGAATGGTGGTAATGGTGGACCTCCAGGTATGGGGATAACGGTGATCCTTCAAAGAATGGAGGTAACGGTGGACCGGTAATGGTGGTCCTTCAGGTATGGCGGAAACGGTGGTCCTTTAGATATGGAGGTAACGCGTGACTTTTAGTTATGGAAGTAATGGCGACCATCCAAAAATGGGGGTAACGATGGACCTTCATGTGTGAAGGTTACGCTGTTCCTTCAAGGAATAGAAGAAACTGTGGTCCTTCAAGGAATGAAGGTAACGATGGTCCTTCAGTTATATAGATAACAATGGTCGTTCACGAATGGAGGGAACGGTGGACCTTCATGTATGGAAGTAACGGTGGTCCTTCAATTATGGAGGTAACGGTGGTCCTTCTGTTATGGAGGTAAGGGCGGATCTTCAGTTATGGAGATTACGCTGGTCCTTCAAGTAATGGAGGTAACGTTTGAACTTCAGGTATATAAGTAACAGTGATGCTTGGGGTATGGAAGCGACGGTAGACCTCCAGAAATGGAAGTAACGGTGGTCCTTCCGTTATGAAGGTAACGGTGGTCCTTAAGTTATGGGGGTAATGTTGGATGTTCAGTTATGGAGATTACGCCGGTACTTCATGTAATGGAGGTAACTTTTGAACTTCAGGTATATAAGTAACAGTGATTCTTGGGGTATGGAAGCGACGGTAGACCACCAGAAATGGAAGTAACGGTGGTCCTTCAATTATGGGGGTAACGGTGGTCCTTCAGTTATGGCGGTAACGGTGGTTCTTCAGTTATGGGTGTAATGGTGGATCTTCAGTTATGGAGAATACGGTGGTACTTCAAGTAATGGAGGTAACGCTCAGGTATACAAGTAACGGTGATCCTTGGGATACGGAAGCAACGGTAGACCTCCAGGAATAGAGATAACGGTGATCCGTCGAGCAAGGAATGGAGGTAACGATAGACATTCGTGTATGCAGGTAACTGTGGTCCTCCAGTAATAGAGGTAAGGAACATCCTTGAACAAAGGGAGGTACCGGTGGTCAGTCAGGTATGAAGGTAACGAAGAACCCTCCAAGTATGGATGTAGCTGTGGACATGTATAGAGGTAAAGATGTTCCTCCAAGGAATGCAGTTAACCGTGGTCCTTCAAATATGAAGGTAGAGGTAGTCTTTCAAGGAATTAAAGAATTTGATAATTCAGGAGATATTGTTCATTTTGTTTATCTGGTCGCTATCTGACATGGTACGACTTTGTCAGACGAACCATGGCTGGGAATGATGCTACTCTAAAGAGAGAACATGGACCAGACAGTTATAAGATAGTTGTCCATTTAGCCATATCTCAGTTATCTGGGCGATATAGTGTCTACCGCAGCATGAAGGGGGGGGGGGAGGGGGGGGGGGGATCGGAACGTGTTCCTACATATTTTCTCTATTGCCAACGCTAGAGGGCCGATACTTACGACATTATATCTTTGGGTCGAGCTCTACAAGAAAATGTAAAAAAATCCACCAGGCCGCCATGATGACGTCATTTTCAAAAAGACCATTTTTGAGGCGATTTGTCGGCCAGAATACAAATACACTCGACCACAATGACCAGGCATTGGAGGACGTAAAAATTTGGGTTATCTTCATTGCTCCTGTCAAATGTGCATTGTAGGGTAGTTCTTATCAGCAAAATTAGATTTGGCGTGATCAAAATCTTATATATAGACACCAACATTATTCAAATCGGAGACAAACATCTATTTCTCTGTCAGATGTACTGACAGAAGAATAGCGGCCATCTTGGAAATGGCGGCCATTTTGAACTTTGGGCAGAGAACTGTCTTCCACCTTCATCCTTTGTGAATTATTTATGCGAAGATGTATTAGCTCAAACCTTTATTTGAAAATACATTCCCTGAATGTAATATCCGCATAAATTTTTTTTGACAGAAAGCAAGCAATGAGCGGCCATCTTGGATTTATGCAAATTAGAAATTTTCCCCGGTCTACATCAATCTACATTTTTGATATGTTGTTCGGAATCACTTCAAAAGTTAGTTACCGCAAACCCCGTTTCTGTTGCAATTTTTTCTAGGTTTGGTGATTTTCTCGCTAGATTGACTGGACTATATATTGCGAATCTCCAATCGATTCATAGTAGTCGACTATCTACAAGAATGGTCAGGAATAATCAATGTTGTTGGCGATACTTAAATATCATAGATACGGGTGAGTGAGTGAGAGAATATGATTTAACTTCGCTATCAACTATATTTCGGTCATATCACAACGTTGGGACCTATTCCTTTTCACACCCGGGAACCACACGGGTGGGGTCCTATTAATTTTCACACCCGGAAACCCCACGGGTGCCTCAGTTAATCGCCTCTGACAACAAGTTTTCTGAGGAGCTGAGGCTTATTCTCACCATGACCTCCGGTGTGCACAATGACATCCCAGGTCAATCCCCGGAAGCCCCACGGGGCTCATCGATACGGTAGTTACTGTACCTTTCTGGGACAAACTTCTCTGGGTCGGGCCAGTAATCTGGGTCATGGTGAATCATGTAGATCGGTAGAGCCACGCCCATATCCTTGGGGATCGTCACTCCTCTCACTGTCGTTTCTTGACTACATATTCGATCCACCCTAAAAAACATTCACGTTTGTCTGAACAGGTTAGGGATATCCCGCTCTTTAAAATGAAGGTAAAAACGGTCGTTTTTCCTTGTAACTTTTGATTCCTGCTCAAATAAAGCTCCAAAACTTCAGGCGCATTACTCTGTCTATTGTTCCATGTCCTAAAATTAATTTGCCATTTGGAGAACTATTCAATGTTTCACTAGCGTGACAAATATTTGGCCTGTTATTACGCAAATTAGATAGATGACAATTTATGTTTTTACTGCCATTTGATGAGGATATATATATGTCTGTGTGCCCCTCAAGAGGATTTTGCTGAATTCATTACGTGAACTGATGATTTATTGAGCAAAAACTATCTTTTTTACCTCTAATTTAGGGAGCGGGTTCTCCCTAACCTGCTAGAGCCTGGCAAACACGACCAGGTTTTCCTTGACAATTTTACAATGCTCGACGTAAACTGGGGTGTGGACGACTTGGTTTAATGTCACACTCAAGGTTATTTCACTCATATGGAGACAGCCAGTTTGGATGGTGGAGGCAGCCGGAGTATCCGGAGAGAACCACCGCCCATCGGCAATCAACGTAAATTGTTCCGTGTGTATTGCAAATTACGGCAAATTTCATCTGGCCCACCTATCGCAGGCAAAAATAATGTTTCGTGTATGCATGTCGTCATATAAACTGTAAACTGTAAACGGGAAACTGCACAAGCACACTGTAAAGTTTATCTCTGCTCTGCACCACGTGAGCTGTGTAAAAATGTGGGGTAATATAACCGTATCGACACTGATATGGATCACAACCTCGGTAGATCAATCAATCAATCAGTTTATTGCTCTGACTTAGTACAAAGTATGGAGCACATATACAATGTTAATTATCAATGCCATGGCGGCTAACCTGACAATCTGTTCATTTAATTTTGAGGGCCTCTAGGCCCCTCTTAACAAAGGTACACAGCTTATACGTTATTTTGCGGTTTACATTAAATAGTGCTTTGAAATGGTGTATACTATTGGATCTAGTATAATATTCTGGGATCAGTTCTGCCCTTAAATGACCTAGACCTTTACATTCAACTATAAAATGATATTCATCCCCCACCTTTCCTTCATTACACATGGTACATAACCTCATTTCCCTGGGTATATTTTTATATCTACCGGTTTCGATTGGTAAATTATGATTAGACAATCTAAACCTAGTCATATTTATCCTCTTACATAAAGACAATTCACCTAGGTATCGTTCGAAGCAAAAGTCCGTTTTAAATACTCTGTATAAAACACATTTTGTACTATCATAGTAGATGACCATTCCTGTCTGTACTGATCACATTGTCTAAGGTTCACGGCATTAACAACCCATCTTATGGATATTCTATTTTGATCGTGCCACGAATCTGACATACCACAAGTATCCAATATGTGCTTTATTCGTAGAATCCACGGCGATGAATATATTCCGTTTTCATGCAAACTTAGCATTACTTGATACATTTTTGAACTCAATTTGGTTTCCTTACCCTCTATCAATTTACACCAAAACTTTATCATCCTGGTGTTTATCTTTATTTTAACGGGGTACCTGCCCAATTCACCGTAGACCATCGCAGACATAGTGGATACTTTAAGACCCAAGATATGCTTACAGAAAGATATATGTATTTTCTCGATCAAGTCAGTATTACTGGTTCCCCACACTTCACAGTTATATAGAAGTATAGGCAGTACGAGAATGTCAAACAACTGTAACTGCAATTCTATTGGTAGTTTCTGTCTCCTGCATTTTCCAATTAGAGAATACATCGCCTTGCGGCCTTGATCTGCCAAATACTTTACACATGTATTAAAGCTCCCATTATATGCAACTTCTATACCCAAGTATTTAAAATGATCAACAGTTTCAAGCTGTTTTCCGGAATATGTAAAAACAGCATTGCAATTCTTTGTTCTTCGTTTACTAAAAACAACAACCTTTGTTTTTGGTACATTCACTGTTAACATCCATTGTTCGCAGTATAACTGGAGACCATCAAGAGCTCTTTGGAGACCCTCTTTCGTGTCAGAAAAAATGACCATATCGTCTGCATACAGAAGCAGCATAACTTTGAAAAATACATTTATAGCGTCCCACTCAAGTTCGACACCGTCACCATATCCCTGGGTAATTAGGACTTTTTCCAAATCATTCACAAATAGTGAAAACATTAGAGGAGATAAATTCTCTCCCTGCCTTAACCCTCGAGTACTACTGAAAAACTCAGATATATTTCCATTCACTTTAACGCAGGACTTTATATCTTCGTACATGTTTTGTATAACTGTAAATATTTTACCACTTATACCAAGTTGCAATAACTTTTTCCACAGTGCGACTCTCCAAATCGAATCGAATGCCTTTTCGTAATCGACGAAAACACAATAAAGCTTTGATTTCCTGAATAAAAACAGTTCGACTAAACATTTCAATAAAAAAATATGGTCTGACACACTATAACCCTTACGAAACCCAGCCTGGTTTTCAGACAATAGGTTATATTCTTCAACATAGTCACTCAGTCTCTTATTTAACAGGCCTGTGAATACTTTACCGAGGCAGCTAAGCAGTGTGATACCTCTATAATTTCCTGGATCAGTTGGGTCCCCCTTTTTCTTGAAGATTGGCACAATTATGCCGGTTGACCAGCAGCTAGGTATCTTCCCTTCATCTAGCACTTTATTAAATAATACCACATACAATGTTCTAAATTTTTCAAATGTACAGCTGATATACTCATTCAGAATGCGGTCTATACCAGGCGATTTCCCATTTTTTAGGTTCTTTACGACTTCCAGGATTTCTGTTTCTGTTATTGGAGCATTTATTTTATCATCTACTGGGATTACGGTGTCAGTAACGGTTACCAAAATATCATTGGATTCATCATTATTCAGTTCCCGCTCACCTTCATTTAGCTGCTTAAAATGTGCCACTAGTGATTCCACATCCGCTTTACAGCTGTTCCCTTTTTTTCCATTAAGCAGCTTCCAGAATTCTTTTGGGTTACTAGACTTCCTATCCATAATCTTATTACTCAGAGTTTCCTTATAAGTTCTCTCTGTTTTTTTATACACCCTACCGCTTTCTGACATACGCATTCTATTTCTATCAGACTTTCTTCTCCTAAAAACTTTTCGATCATAATTGAATTGCCGTCGTGCTATCTGACACTCTCTATTGAACCACGGCTTATCACCAGTCCTTCTAGGACCTCTATTTTGATATCCTTTACCATTCCCATAAATGTTCATAGCATTTGTTGTGAACATTGTATTTATATCGTTACAAATACTCTCTATATCACCCCCCTCGCTTTTCAATTCGTTCACCATTCGCTCAATAGTAGCTTCATCAAATTCATTATAAAACAGTTCCTGCTTGTCTTGATCAAACCTCGCATAATTCTTTCTCGAATTGGCAGTGTCTACATTTGCTTGCCAGTCTGTATCGTGTCTATTAATTAACATTTTACCCGTTAGTTGCACTTCAATTGGACAGTGGATATCAGAACATAATGGGTGAAAATCTCTGACTTGGAACAGGCTCATACGAGTCAACAGCTCAGCGGACAGCGGTGTGAAGTGGGTTTGCTATTGGATATTGGACATTGGACATTCATATTTCACAGGTTCGGTTTACAAAGGTTAAATATTCAAAAATATTCAGTGGATATTCGTTGGATATTCATTTGATATTCATTTGATATTCGTTTGATATTCGTTTGATATTGGATATTCAATGGATATTCGACATATGAAATGCCGATTCGTCTCATATCATGTAGAGGGGTATAATTAATGAACTTTTCGTCTAAACTAAGACGCGCGCCGCTCCAATTTTACTCTGCTTAGAAAGGCCACGAAAGTAGCTACACCATACCCTTAATTTCAGAGCGCCGCGCGGCTTCGTTTTTTTATGTGCTATTTCGAAATATTAAAAAATATGAAAAAAATATATTATGAAAAGGGGTATAATTAATGAACTTTTCGTCTAAACTAAGCCGCGCGCCGCTCCAATTTTACTCTGTTTAGAAAGACCACGAAGGTAGCTACCCCATACCCTTAATTTCAGAGCGGCGCGCGGCTTCGCTTTTTTTATATGCTATTTCGAAATATTAAAAAATATGAAAAAAATATATTATGAAAAGGGGTACAATTAATGAACTTTTCGTCTAAACTAAGCCGCGCGCCGCCCCAATTTTACTCTGTTTAGAGAGACCACGTACGTAGCTACACCATACCCTTAATTGCAGAGCGGCGCGCAGCTTCGTTTTTTTTATATCTTATTTCGAAAGATTAAAAAATATGAAAAAATATATCATGAAGAGGGGTATAATTATTGAACTTTTCGTCTAAACTAAGCCGCGCGCCGCTCAAATTTTACTCTGTTTTGAAAGACCACGAACGTAGCTACACCATGCCCTTAATTTCAGAGCGGCGCGCCGCTTCGTTTTTTTATATCTTATTTCTAAAGATTAAAAAATATGAAAAAAATATATTATGAAAAGGGGTATAATTAATGAACTTTTCGTCTAAACTAAGCCGCGCGCCGCTCCAATTTTACTCTGTTTAGAAAGACCACGAAGGTAGCTACACCATACCCTTAATTTCAGAGCGGCGCGCGGCTTCGTTTTTTTTATATGCTATTTTGAAAGATTAAAAAATAGGAAAAAATATATGATGAAGAAGGGTATAATTAATGAACTTTTCGTCTAAACTAAGCCGCGCGCCGCTCCAATTTTACTCTGTTTTGAAAGACCACGAACGTAGCTACACCATTTCCTTAATTTCAGAGCGGCGCGCGGTTCGTTTTTTTTATATGCTATTTCGAAAGATTAAAAAATATGAAAAAATATATCATGAAGCGGGATATAATTATTGAACTTTTCGTCTAAACTAAGCCGCGCGCCGCTCCAATTTAACTCTGTTTAGAAAGACCACGAAGGTAGCTACACCATGCCCTTAATTTCAGAGCGGCGCGCGGCTTTGTTTTTTTTATATGCTATTTCGAAATATTAAAAAATATGAAAAAAATATATTATGAAAAGGGGTACAATTATAACTTTTCGTCTAAACTAAGCCACGCGCCGCTCCAATTTTACTCTGTTTAGAAAGACCCCGAAGGTAGCTACACCATACCCGTAATTTCAGAGCGGCGCGCGTTTTCGTTTTTTTTATATGCTATTTCGAAAGATTAAAAAATATGAAAAAAATATATGATGAAGAAGGGTATAATTAATGAACTTTTCGTCTAAACTAAGCCGCGCACCGCTCCAATTTCACTCTGTTTTGAAAGACCATGAACGTAGCTACACCATGCCCGTAATTTCAGAGCGGCGCGTGCTTCGTTTTTTTTATATCTTATTTCGAAAGATTAAAAAATATGAAAAAATATATCATGAAGAGGGGTATAATTATTAAACTTTTCGTCTAAACTAAGCCGCGCGCCGCTCCAATTTTACTCTGTTTAGAAAGACCACGAAGGTAGCTACACCATACCCTTAATTTCAGAGCGGCGCGCGGCTTCGTTTTTTTATATGCTATTTCGAAATATTAAAAAATATATTATGAAAACGGGTACAATTAATGAACTTTTCGTCTAAACTAAGCCGCGCGCCGCTCCAATTTTACTCTGTTTAGAAAGACCACGAACGTAGCTACACCATACCCTTAATTTTAGAGCGGCGCGCGGCTTCGTTTTTTTATGTGCTATTTCGAAATATTAAAAAATATGAAAAAAATATATTATGAAAATGGGTATAATTAATGAACTTTTCGTCTAAACTAAGCCGCGCGCCGCTCCAATTTTACTCTGTTTAGAAAGACCACGAAGGTAGCTACACCATACCCTTAATTTCAGAGCGGCGCGTGGCTTCGTTTTTTTATATCCTATTTCGAAATATTAAAAATATGAAAAAAATATATTATGAAAGGGGGTATAATTAATGAACTTTTCGTCTAAACTAAGCCGCGCGCCGCTCCAATTTTACTCTGTTTAGAAAGACCACGAAGGTAGCTACACCATTCCCTTAATTTCAGAGCGGCGCGCGTTTTCGTTTTTTTGATATGCTATTTCGAAATATTAAAAAATATTAAAAAAATATATTATGAAAGTGGGTATAATTAATGAACTTTTCGTCTAAACTAAGCCGCGCACCGCTCCAATTTCACTCTGTTTTGAAAGACCATGAACGAACTAAGACCATGCCCGTAATTTCAGAGCGGCGCGTGCTTCGTTTTTTTTATATCTTATTTCGAAAGATTAAAAAATATGAAAAAATATATCATGAAAAGGGGTATAATTATTAAACTTTTCGTCTAAACTAAGCCGCGCGCCGCTCCAATTTTACTCTGTTTAGAAAGACCACGAAGGTAGCTACACCATACCCTTAATTTCAGAGCGGCGCGCGGCTTCGTTTGTTTTATATGCTATTTCGAAATATTAAAAAATATGAAAAAAATATATTATGAAAACGGGTACAATTAATGAACTTTTCGTCTAAACTAAGCCGCGCGCCGCCCCAATTTTAATCTGTTTAGAGAGACCACTTACGTAGTTACACCATACCCTTAATTTCAGAGCGGCGCGCGGCTTCGTTTTTTTATGTGCTATTTCGAAATATTAAAAAATATGAAAAATATATATTATGAAAATGGGTATAATTAATGAACTTTTTGTCTAAACTAAGCCGCGCGCCGCTCCAATTTTACTCTGTTTAGAAAGACCACGAAGGTAGCTACACCATACCCTTAATTTCAGAGCGGCGCGCGGCTTCGTTTTTTTTATATGCTATTTCGAAATATTAAAAAATATGAAAAAAATATATTATGAAAAGGGGTACAATTAATGAACTTTTCGTCTAAACTAAGCCGCGCACCGCCCCAATTTTACTCTGTTTAGAGAGACCACGTACGTAGCTACACTATACCCTTAATTTCAGAGCGGCGCGCGGCTTCGTTTTTTTATATCTTATTTCTAAAGATTAAAAAATATGAAAAAAATATATTATGAAAAGGGGTATAATTAATGAACTTTTCGTCTAAACTAAGCCGCGCGCCGCTCCAATTTTACTCTGTTTAGAAAGACCACGAAGGTAGCTACACCATACCCTTAATTTCAGAGCGGCGCGCGGCTTCGTTTTTTATATGCTATTTCGAAATATTAAAAAATATGAAAAAAATATATGATGAAGAAGGGTATAATTAATGAACTTTTCGTCTAAACTAAGCCGCGCGCCGCTCCAATTTCACTCTGTTTTGAAAGACCACGAACATAGCTACACCATGCCCTTAATTTCAGAGCGGCGCGCGGCTTCGTTTTTTTTTATATCTTATTTCGAAAGATTAAAAAATATGAAAAAATATATCATGAAGAGGGGTATAATTATTGAACTTTTCGTCTAAACTAAGCCGCGCGCCGCTCCAATTTTACTCTGTTTAGAAAGACCACGAAGGTAGCTACACCATACCCTTAATTTCAGAGCGGCGCGCGGCTTCGTTTTGTTCGTCTGCTATTTCGAAATATGAAAAAATATGAAAAAAATATATTATGAAAAGGGGTATAATTAATGAACTTTTCGTCTAAACTAAGGCGCGCGCCGCTCCAATTTTACTCTGTTTAGAAAGACCACGAAGGTAGCTACACCATGCCCTTAATTTCAGAGCGGCGCGCGGCTTCGTTTTTTTTATATGCTATTTCGAAAGATTAAAAAATATGAAAAAAATATATGATAAAGATGGGTATAATTAATGAACTTTTCGTCTAAACTAAGTCGCGCGCCGCTCCAATTTTACTCTGTTTAGAAAGACCACGAAGGTAGCTACACCATACCCTTAATTTCAGAGCGACGCGCGGCTTCGTTTTTTTTATATGCTATTTCGAAAGATTAAAAAATATGAAAAAAATATATGATAAAGAAGGGTATAATTAATGAACTTTTCGTCTAAACTAAGTCGCGCGCCGCTCCAATTTTACTCTGTTTAGAAAGACCAGGAAGGTAGCTACACCATACCCTTAATTTCAGAGCGGCGCGCGGCTTCGTTTTTTTATATCTTATTTCGAAAGATTAAAAAATATAAAAAAATATATCATGAAGAGTGGTATAATTATTGAACTTTTCGCCTAAACTAAGCCGCGCGCCGCTCCAACTTTACTCTGTTTAGAAAGACCACGAAGGTAGCTACACCATACCCTTAATTTCAGAGCCGCGCGCGGCTTCGTTTTTTTATATGCTATTTCGAAAGATTAAAAAATATGAAAAAAATATATGATGAAGAACGGTATAATTAATGAACTTTTCGTCTAAACTAAGCCGCGCGCCGCTCCAATTGCACTCAGTTTTGAAAGACCACGAACGTAGCTACACCATGCCCTTAATTTCAGAGCGACACGCGGCTTCGTTTTTTTTATATCTTATTTCGAAAGATTGAAAAATATGAAAAAATATATCATGAAGAGGGGTATAATTATTGAACTTTTCGTCTAAACTAAGCCGCGCGCCGCTCCAATTTTGCTCTGTTTAGAAAGACCACGAAGGTAGCTATACCATACCCTTAATTTCAGAGCGGCGCGCGGCTTCGTTTTTTTTATATGCTATTTCGAAATATTAAAAAATATGAAAAAAAATATATTATGAAAAGGGGTATAATTAATGAACTTTTCGTCTAAACTATGCCGCGCGTCGCTCCAATTTTACTCTGTTTAGAAAGACCACGAAGGTAGCTACACCATACCCTTAATTTCAGAGCGGGGCGCGGCTTCGTTTTTTTTATATGCTATTTCGAAATATTAAAAAATATTAAAAAAATATATTATGAAAATGGGTACAATTAATGAACTTTTCGTCTAAACTAAGCCGCGCGCCGCTCCAATTTTACTCTGTTTAGAAAGGCTACGAACGTAGCTACACCATACCCTTAATTTCAGAGCGCCGCGCGGCTTCGTTTTTTTATGTGCTATTTCGAAATATTAAAAAATATGAAAAAAATATATTATGAAAAGGGGTATAATTAATGAACTTTTCGTCTAAACCAAGCCGCGCGCCGCTCCAATTTTACTCTGTTTAGAAAGACCACGAAGGTAGCTACACCAAACCCTTAATTTCAGAGC
>JAVTVY010036088.1:0-17009 GCA_036873755.1 Hanleya hanleyi | reverse complement strand
TTGCTGGATGGAGTGACATTCGCAATAAGGGATCGCTTTCAATTTGTATCTCCGTATTCAGGAATTTGCTATTCCGGTTTGCACAAATAGTGGAGCACCCTCTCCAACGGCAACAGCAGCTCTCGCATTTCCCCCTTGGCGCAGGATACGGTCAACATGGGTGGGCCTTCAACAGTATCGTCATATTGAGAATTTAAAAAGAGATCGCATTTGGACTGCATCGTTTTGAACCTCAAGAATTATCGAATGGTACGAACAATAGTCACTTAGTGTGCCTTGTTTGGCGAATGAGGTAAATTGAAATACAATGCTGGATTATTGTTTTGAGAAAACTCTGAACGGTATGTCTAAATCGTGTTTGAATAGTCAGATCCTTCATTTTATTACCAAGTATTTTCAGATATAATTATATTATGTGCGAATGAATGTGTGAATATGATGCTCACAGATTCCGAATTTGGGCTGGTGACAACAACGACGGCATAAATATGATGCGGATAGTTTGAGTGTCAGTTCAGACTGACTAAGTTCTCGGTCGACTCCGGCTTTATATATGCGCTGGAAGCAACGTTACTCGGATGAGAAGTTGGCAGTGAGGCATCGTAAACTCGGCACACTTTCATATGGATTAGTTCCGGTGGGTATTATTCAACGGGGGCTATAATATCTGTGATTTTTTTCCGCTACCATTCGTGCATTAAATAAGGCCATGTCAGTTTACGGGATAAGAAAAATATTAAGTAGGTGCGAAATAGCCCTACCCCAGACATGGACAAAAATCACAGGCCAATAACAGTGGAAATCCAGAAAACCAATTT
This sequence comes from Hanleya hanleyi, assembly GCA_036873755.1. Lineage (NCBI taxonomy): Eukaryota > Metazoa > Mollusca > Polyplacophora > Lepidopleurida > Hanleyidae > Hanleya > Hanleya hanleyi. The sequence continues at coordinate 16,191 of JAVTVY010036088.1, read as the reverse complement.
TACTGTTGTTTAGTACTTTATTTATTTACTGCGTACCTGGAAGATCGTTCAATTACATCGACGTATAATCACGTTGTACTTAAACATGCAAGGGCAAAGACTCTTTCAAAGATTATTGCCAACTTTATAAAACCCATATCTTGATCTGATCATGTGAACCGGATACTAATTCAAAAAGCATATGAAGTCAAAGATGAACTTCAAAATACCAGAGCCTGATTAGGCGAAACTATGTTAATACGGGTAACGACCAATGTTGGTTCATATCACTATGTTCTCACGTTTTAGGCCTTCATGATGCAGGGGGTAATGCTTCTTGGATTGTTCGCCTTAATTTTGGTCGGAACATGTTATGGAAGACATGGGAGGGACTACTGTAATCGAAGATCCAATGGATGCGTCTTCGGCAGAACCTGGGACATCTCATACTCCGACAAAAACAAGTTTTATCCAGCTTGCAACAAACACGATGTTTGCTATTACTGCGTAAGTATAGTATATTTGTTCATGAGTTATTTGCATGAGCACAGCAGAGGCTATATGGGACAAGTAAAAGTTGCATATCAGTCTTATGATACTGACAGTAAACTCTCTTGCCATATCCAACAGTTTACATGGATTCCGCCTTGTTTTGTTCTTGTCCTTTTTATCAACTATTTTCTAACATTATTTCAGCATTATGAATTAAATCTCGAAACTTGAGGGGATAGCAGTGCATGACAGAGCACTTTGATGACCACCCCACGATCATAATCATCTAGAAAGTTCGGGTCATAGCTACTATTTGATACTTCAAGTACCTAACCTCCAGGAATTATTTATATCCAGTTGCTTGTGATAGCGTATATGTTTTCTCTTGGAACGTTATGTCACTGGATTTCTTTAGTGAAGAAAACTGTTTCCGTAATGAATGCTATTCTAATTTACAGATCGTTTGACAGGTTGATAATGCCATTTTGATTTTGTCCACATTTAGGGAAGTGGGGCGGGACTATCCCAACGGACGTGTGACAGAAATCTCCAAAACGATTTTGCTGCCGTTTGTCGAACGATTCAAAAACCGGGGGCTAAGGCATTCTGCAACGATGTTTTAGGCCGGAGCAACCTAGGAGCAGCCGTGAGAATTGCAGCTTCCGGAACATACAAATCTCGGTCTCGTACTTGGTGCAGGGAGAGCTGGGTGTCTCAGTGTCTCCGTTAGATATCCTCAAAAGATATGTACAAATAGAACATTACCTAGTAAACGGATAAGCAATGTAAAGGACTTTAGGAATCTGACAAATAAAATCCAAATCAATCTTATTCAGTCGTCCGTATTAGTCCTTAAAATCGAGAATTATGCTCTGCTGCATTGTTGGTATAGTACTATGACGTTACCATGGTTATGTGGGCAGGCAATGTTCTCTGATGATTGTCTGACAGGGAACGAAGCGGATATTAACTCGGCATTTATCCTGAAAAATTACTTTTGTCAGTGGGCTCGACTATGATATCCTGTACCTAGCGTTTGCTAAGATTGGACGTTCAGGTGAACCAATACGCAATTGATATACATGGAGTGTATAGTCACATTCGCAACATCTCCAGCATGAAACGAAAGCAGAAGCGACGACCAAATGGCACCTCAATGAGACAATCGGTTCTACTGAAACTACCACCACGCTAATCTCAACCATGTATAGGATCATGGGATTTAGTCACTCATATATGCGGCTGGAGTTATAATTATTATGCTTGAAACGAATTTTCATTGTAACATATTCATGGTAACATTATGCAGCTCAGATACAACAGCGGTACAATCAAATCGAATCGTTGATTAAAGTAAACAGCCTGGAAAATGGTGTTGATTTACACCAAAACATGGTGTTGAGTTAGAGTCATACACCATATATTCCCAACACCATTATTCGGGGTTAAGCCAGCATTAACACTTATCAGTGAACATCAAGGTATAGTGCTGAGCTTTTATTGGTGCTGACCAGAACATTGTTTGATGTTAAACTGGTCTCAATTCTATTCTTTTAGTGTCGAAGAGTTTGCCATAGTATGTATCTCAGTCACGCTTTGTGTTCATTTGACCATGATGTAGGTGTAAAACGCGTAATATTTAAACAACCCCTAGTCCCGAGTTCGATCTCGGTGGGAACCTGTCCACCTGAGCATTCTCGCCTAGTAGTGTGTGAGAAGTTGACAATAGTTTCCAGTGAACTGAAAACATGTATTGATTGCAACGAAAACCCCGAAAAAGAACTGAAACCTAAATGAGAGGCATGTCGAACGTTTGATTGTAGGCACAACGTATCCAAAATGACCATTTGTGCTAGGTGTGGCGCAGCCAAGAAGCAAATTAACACCATGCCACTGCGTTCTGAACGTGATGGTTTCGTAACGTCATAATGCAACGTCACAACTTCCCAATCAATTCATTTTCTTTCTTTGAAACAGCAATCATGAATTGAACGTTTTCCTGTGTTATTAAACAAAAAATAATAATGCTTCACCAACCAATTCTATTTGAAATTAAGAATTTATACTGAATTGGGAACAAGTATTGACACAATGGTATGGATTTCACGCATTCAAACGTCAATTGGTGTAAACGCCCATGGTAATAGTCCCGAAAAGGAATATGAAGAATAGTGAAATAGCTTACCCATAGACGGTATTTCAAGGTGAACTATTCAAAATCGTCTGGGCTCCCGAAATTTCATTCGAGAGTTGGAATATGTGTTAAATTGAGAAACCTTAGGCTGAAATGAGAAAAAAGCACAAGAAGTTCGGTCTATATTGGGAATCATCCTAATCACATAGTGCACACCTCTTCTAACATGAAAAACAGAACATATCGTATGTTTAAGTCTACAAAGTACAGCTTGACGAACCAACTATCATTTTCCTACCGTCAAAAAAGTTAACTAAGCTTTGTCTGCTTCGGAACTCCATAGCCCTTCACCTATTGATCCGAAAGTTACATGTATAAGGTTGACCCAAAAGAAGTGTTATCATAATCCTCCTAAAGTTGTACATATCGCATTCCAACAGTATTCGTTCTGAGCTAAAGGCGAAACCTTGACTATCCTGCGTAGCAGACCGCATTCTGCTCACTTTCAGTGTTTTCTACAGTTGCCTGGCTTGTGGGATATTTGATGTCAGATGAATACGTATATTTCCGATAAATTATGAAAATTATTAAATATTGTTTTACTTCAAAGCGATTTCTTTAAAAATATTTTTCCTTTTGATTTAATGTTTCATAATTTATTGAAAATGTACGTGTTCATCTACCACAAAACTTCCCACAAGCCAGACAACTGTGGTATTTTTGAATCTGGTTGATCAATATATCCAGGATGTTGATTTGCTGATTGACTGAAAAATACACGACGTTTCCATGGGTATTTGTATAGAGATACACCTGATATTAGTGTAGTAGTCACCCGGAATGATTAACTCGGATAACCGTTTTTAAGTCCGATATAGCCGTTTATTCGTCTGAGTAAAAACCCTAAAAATATACAAATTCACATGTTCAGACAAAACCAAATTATGCACTGTCACAAATACAATATAATACATGCTCCAATTTTTCATGTATTATGTACATGCTTGTAAATGGACATAAAACATAGCGCAACCCTTCTATAACATCACAAATATATACTTGCGCTCCAAAACGTATTTACTGCATATTAATTGGTTAAAAGCACTGTACACAAATTTAAACATGTGAACATACGAACGCACGGACATGCCTGCGATAAACGACACTTACCCTATCAGTGTGACAGGGGTTAACTCGATCCACAAGAAGCCGTACAAGGCAACATACACACTGAAGGGCCTGTATAAAACAAGTACGATTCAATCAAATTGACAGCAACGAATATTGTCCAGCTAAGTCATACTTTATACACACGATATAGTGGAATGCAACATCGTACACGAATTACTATGAAAGCAATAGAATAGGAAACAATTACAAATGCTTAATTGATATGGCATATATATACATCGGATTAATGCATTTACTATGTCTGCCGTAAATCGGACCCAGAAGTGAATGAATAACCCACCATTTCCACAATCCAAAGAAACAATTCTACGATCTCCAAACCCCAGAATCCAGAAAAACGAAAGCCAGCTAATGGATATATCTCATTCATTTACTTTACGAGATAGCACAGATTACAGTTTACGTTCGATACATACATACATAGATACATTAACAAATGCCTAAATGAACAAATGGACTTACCTGTCGGACGCACGCCAGAGATACCAAATACCAGGTACGTATATCTACAATCAGCTCGTTTCAGCAAACAGTAAGTATAACATAGATACAGTGTAACAGGTCGGTCCGTGTAACCTTGCACAATTCAATTTTCGTTTTTCGTTTTTCGTTTCTCAAAATCAAAAATTGAAATTTGACCGTCAATTTTCAATTTTCGTTTTTTGTTTCTGTAATCTCAAAATCAAAAATTGAAATTTGACCGTCAATTTTCAATTTTCGTTTTTTGTTTTTGTGATCTTAAAATCAAAAATTGAAATTTGACCGTCAATTTTCAATTTTTGATTCTGGGATTACAAAAACAAGAAACGAAAATTGATATTTGACAGTCAATTTTCAATTTTCGTTTTTCGTTTTACTTGACGCAAAAATGAAAATCAAATATTGAAAATTGCCTCGACTTGTCCGTTTTTCGTTTATTGATTTTAACTTTGACGTATCAATGTTAAGTTCGCACGTGGATGGGTTATGATGTCACTTCCGGTATGACGAGTAGAATAGAAAACGCAAATCGTGTCGTATAAGAGGTGTGGAGCGTGAGAGGCATGTGGCCCACCAGGCCATCCTCGGGAGCCAGTGTATTGATCGATTTGTTAGGGTATCTATGCATTGTCTTGGTTAGTTGCCCACGGTAGTTCTGGATAAAACAGAGATCAAGGGGTATCCTCTAAATCAAACCAATTATTGAACAGGCTCAGCAAGCTCATTGCGCCAAACCACTAGCTGCAATGTTTGAGATGTGACATCACTGGCATAACTTTGATGTCAGGCTGAAATCGTCATCGAGAGTCAAAGCAAAAAACCGCCGGCTTGGGATACCGACATGCTAATTCAAAATAACCTCGGGGGATGAAATGTTCGAGATTGAGGCAAGGACTCAAAAACTCACTCGAATCATCAAAAATGTCCGGGTAAACCCTGTGAGAGGATTCACGATTTACCTGGACTTGTAAAGATGCACCAGACAGGTCTGGATAGGTGGCATCCCGCATTTGTCATTGGTTATTGGCCTGAGCCAATCAGGACGCAGTCTTAGATTTTCTCATTTCTAAAAATAGATGTTTAGAGCGCTACAAAAGCGAACAGCATTCCTGCACACAACCACTATTTGTTATTGATTTGAAATATAGTATTCATAAAGATGCCAACAAAGATTTAATACCAATAAGAGTAAGCATCGCGGTGATGGGCCGCGAAATCCGTATATGGCCAGCGTTCCGTAAACCATCATTCAAACAAGCACACAAACGTCACGTTTGATGCCAGACGTCTGACTGCTTCAACGCTTCAGGTCCAATCTTCATTCTCTATTTTTGGGACCTGGATCGTTGGAGCGTTTACATGCCCGTCAACGTTAAGCGTCAAAACGCTTCAACGCTTTAAGTGCGGGTGTCAAAAGCTTCAACGCATCGACGCGGGAAGTTCCTTTTGGGGTTATGATTAGAGTACCCACGTATTTAATATTTTACCCTACTTTAATGAAACTCATATGTGTATCAACAGTGTTGTTCTCCATATAATGCTTCACACCTACTGCACGAATGCCTACTCACTTCTGGACATGCGCAGTTGGCCCATTATAATCTAGCTCGAATGCTTGGCTCCAGGGATCTATAGTGTGGTGAAACTTCCATATCTTTCCATATTGTGCTCCACACCTGCCTAAACAATCCGATTTGCGTTTTCCATACTACTCCGAGGACCGAAAGTGGCACCATAAGCCTTGCGCGTGCGCAGTTAACATTGATGCGTCAAAGTTCAAATCAAAAAACGAAAAACGGACCAGTCGAGGCAATTTTCAATATTTGATTTTCATTTTTGCGCGAAGTAAAACGAAAAACGAAAATTGAAAATTGAATGTCAAATTTCAATTTTTGATTCTGAGAAACCGAAAACGAAAAACGAAAATTGAAAATTGACGGTCAAATTTCAATTTTTGATTTTGAGAAACCAAAAACAAAAAACGAAAATTGAATTGTGCAAGGTTACACGGACCGTAACACGGCAGCGTGCCCTTCCGACGAGAGAAATGATATACTCTGCCCAATAAGCCAAAACAGGGTAAAATATATACGGATAAGTTGGCGCCGACAGTCTGTCCTGAGACGGCCCTCAGGTCTAATAAACAAAGGAAATATAAAAACAATGCCACGGAATACTCACATCAGCGCCGTGAACTCCTGAAAGTCTAATCACATGAAATTAACAAGGTAAGTTAAAACATTAAAACGGCGCGAAATCAACGTGAGGGTCCAAACCAATGCGCTCGCATGTCGCACCAACGGTCTGAACCAATGCACCCACATGTAATACAATCCCGAACAATACAATAAACAATATATAAAATGTAACACGGCCACATTAGCGAGGATGCAGATGTAGGGCATACCAATCTGCACTCTGGTATTAAATATATAGCACTGAGAACAGACAGGCGGGCGGACAGACACAATCTTTGGCCTTTCGCCTCAAAATGACCCATATTGCCCAAAAGGGTGAGATATACCCGGATTTTTTGTCAAACCCTCACCTAGAACTAGAAATATCGCCCAGACAACAACATTTAACATACAGGCAGACACATGAAGGATATAAATCTTTACAACATTAGCATGATTATATGACTTTTTGTATGGCAAAGAACGTAGGCCAAAAATCATGCTTTCATCTACACGGAGAGAACAAAAATAAATGATAACTCACTTACAAGATTACTCAGCTGCCAAGTGACTGTGCAAACTATTCCTATACAAGAATCAGATCCGACATTCATACGTACATGTATTTCTGCGACCATAATCGAAAAACCTAAATCATCAGATGATATCATATTTGCACGAAACCCCACGCAGCATAAAATATTATATATTTATGTAGGCTTTTTAAGCGATCGACGATTTTCAATGACGAGACAAGACATCATTTTCCTATCGTTACGTTATATCACTGATCTACGTTCTGATTTCATAATTGATTCCCAAGTCGTTTTCTTGACTATTAAATGTCGGTGACGGTTGGAGTGTGGCTGCCCATATGAGCACCAAGCACCATGAGGAGTTAGCATAGTACAGTGTTCATACCACCAATAGTCCCGGGATGGGGGAGGGGAGGGGGGAGGCCAACAACGGTAAGAGGGTAACGAGTTCAGACATCGGACATGGCTTGCATCTTTACTTTTCTTTTTCTATTGTATCGTTCCCTGGGAAAATATATGGTGAATTCCTTGGTGTACATGCCCTGCTAACGATCTTGTTCGATCATCGTTCATAGGTTAAAACTTTTTGTCAACGACTTACACAAATAAAACAGACACGGAGTTATGAATGCCCGTGATAATGACACATTTGAATTATCTATGGCGTTACGTTCCGTAACTCGCGTCTAATCTCGCTTAACCGGGGGCTGGGGACCGTATGAACCCATGTACTTCGATATCCTCATGGTGCTTATATGAACATACACAATCAAAGCGAGACTGAGATATATCATTCTCTAGATGACGACTCTACAACGCATATTATGGATTAAGAATACTGATCAGCGATACGGATTTGATATTTTTGGAACATCATGATGTCTTGCGGGCATCATTGAAAACTGTTGACCGTTTCTCGCTTGCAGGAAACTAGCCTATGTCTATGTATACTATGACTTTTTGAATTTGTTGCTAATACTGTTATATGGAATATGGAATAGGTCTTTGGACTATGAACCCGGATATTTTTTAATGTACGGCGGCTGTATTATGAATGACGGACCAGACGCTTGTAATGAGATACATGGGTTTGTATAATCGCGATATAACCTTCCGTATAATAAAAAAAGGACTAGGGTTTACATGTATGTCTCAAAATACTACGGTACATCTCGAGTACATCATGGCTCATCTTATGTACGCCATGTTACAGACATGATACATGAAGGTACACTTTGGTATCGTCATGGACTTTCTGCTCACCATCCATGGTACAACACGATACATGTACAATGTCGGAATGCATCAAGGTACTTTCATCACGATGCACCATGGTCCATTTTCATGAAAACTGATTCACGAAGACGAGAGCCCTGGCTCAGGGATGCGCGAATTATGACTTGCGAGGACGAGAGGCTATATGTGGCTCGAGTGGATAAATGAACAGCTGCAATAACAGCGTAGTTGGGATACAAATCATCACAGGGATCACTTAAGGGTTCTCGTGGCGGAGTTTTTTCTTGGAAATATGCAGTCCGTATATTTTTCTGTTGGGTCATATGACTTCCACCATCCTTTTTGGTGCTGCTTTTAGCAGTACGCCGTTGTAATGGAAATGTTAATCCCATTGTTGCATAACGTCAAATTGGAGAGAAATACAAGAGGTGGGGAAAATATGACTCTACAGGAAAGAAGGACGGCGTTGTAATGAAAATGTTTGATCCCATTTTTTGCATAACGTCTCAGTACGGCGTTCTAAGGAGAATGTTAAAACTATTGTTTCATAACGTCACAGTACGACGCTGTAATGGAAATGTATCAACATTGTTCCACCACAAAGCGAGGCATTATCGGCAAACGTGAAGGGAGGAATCTTCGTCCGTAGTAGAGGAGCCGTGCGTGCCTGTGAGTGCCCGTCCGTCCGTGTGAGGGAGTGTCCGTCCGTCCGCCCGTCCGAGTGCCGGTCCATCCATCTGAGTGCCCGTCTGTTCGTGTGAGTGCTCGTCCGTCCGTGTCACTGGATCGTATGGATACAAAATCTAGATCAGAGATAACAAGGAAAATGTAGGTAAATATAGAAGAGAGGTAGGAATTGCAGAAATTAAAACAAGTTGGAAACGATAGCTGATATGCGATAGTATGGGTACAAGGAATCCGATCAGAGAACTCAGGCGTGACCAAAAACATTAGGTGAATCTCACTGATTTCCGATAGGTTTCCGCTCTATTATCACATGTATAAATACGGTGCTGCTAGGCAAATCCATTATTGAGATATGTTTGTAACAAGGTCCCTGCTGGTTCGAGGTTAATCTCACCGGATTTCGTATTATGTAAGTTCGGAGGCCCTATGCATAGTCATTATTATAGATCTGAAGGTGAGGAGAAAATGGGAGACGTACAGGAATACAATACTCCAAGGCCAATGTTATCTGAGGGGTAAGGCAAGTACGATTGCTCAGCTAGACTGAATCAGACCAGAGATGTCGTGGTAGCAAAACGGCAGTACGGTTTACGTACTGTCGAATCGCCATAACCGTCTAGTCGCTGGTTGTAAAATACATTTGTACTGATGTATGACACATGAGTTCATCTGTATCTGTTAGACATACAGTATTCGACTGGATATCACTGGAAAGTGTATCAGATAGCATGAATTTAATATCAGCTGTCATATATCCGGTACATGGGGACAAGGACGTACGCTAAAGTGTGTTACGTTCTACATTCGGTAAGCTGGACAGAAAATGAGGCAATGAATAGATCCTGAACATATCAACCGAGAAATTTGTCTATTATAGAAATACTGATAGCCACTGGAATCCAAAGTAAGTCTGTATATTGTATAGGTCCATACTTAAGCTGCGATTTATAGTAACAACTTGTAGCATACAACTCATTTGCATAATGAGAACACTCGAACGATTTTAGTCGCATGCTACATGCGATTAGTTGCCTGCTACAAATCAGGGGATTCCCCTGCCCATTTGTCACTACAACTCGCATCGTGGGAATAGGCCGTATTGTTATCTTTTGCCACGAGCTATGACATGGTTTATATGGTCTTTATATTTGAGCGATTATAATTCCTCGCTTGAAATTCATCTAGCCTCTTGCTCCGCTTCCCTGTCATGTTTAAATCTTCAGCAAAATGGCATCAGTAGGCTAGGACATATACGATTGACTTTCTCGCAATTATAATCACACGCCTTCACGTATTACCCTCGATACCTGGGGTTTGCCATGTAGTAGGCTCATATATCTAAGACTTCCCCGCCCGTTCCACCAGCTGAGCCTAATAGATGGCCAGGGCGATCTGCCTCCGTTATCTGGGTTAAAACATTGGCGCATATTGAGTTGGGTATGGATAGGGTATAGGGTTCAGGTTAGTGTTCGGTTTAGATTTAAGTTTAAGTTTAGGGTTACGGGCAATGGTTTGAAGCATACAGGGAGTGGAGTGGCGCAATTTTTCAAGAGGGACGGCAAGGCTGATAGGTTATGGGAGCTTCAATCCCAGCGAGCTATTAACCTCGCATGCAGGGAACATTTGTACTAGTTATATTTGATAAATATATTTTTAAAAAAAATAAAAAAAGAGCCGAGACAGAAAGACCCCAGGGGCACGTCAGGTACCCATCATCAGTGCAGTGGGTTGGTGGTGTACGTTATCGGTGTGGGAATTATTTATTTGAACAACACCATAGCATATTCGACTGTGAATTACTGTGAAATATTGGATTTACTGTGATCGAGTCCTTGACTGGAAACTTTACATATATTGATCAGGTAGGCCTGCCATTATTGCACCAAATACTCAAACAAACGGAAATTTAACTGTTCATAATGGGTGAGAACGGGGAGCCAGTAACGAACTCAATGCTTGTTTCAATTAAAAGTTCGATGGACACGTTGATAGCAAAATTTAATAACTTTGATGAATCCATCCAAAATATAAACAAGCATATACACGGAGATGAGGGCAAGGCTTCGGGGTAAGACCTCCCATTGAAAAGGTAGTATCCTGGACAAAAGACTGACAATACAACTTGCAGCAGATCCTTTGTCAATTATATTTCGTGAGTCTTACACTAAATCGTTGCCGAGATGAGGGTCTCGAGGAGATGGTGGAATTCATAGGAAATCAGCCAGAAGAAAACTCAGGGGAACTGGATATAATGAAGAAGGAGAATAAGACTCTAAAGGAGGAACTGAAATTAGTGAAAGCATTGCTGGTTAAAATGGATAGACGGATCGATGCGCAAAATGAAGAAATCATTAACCTAAAATCGAGGGGCATGAGGGACAAATTTATAATTCAAAATATTCCCGAAAAAGGTGGGTGAAAAGCAGGGCTCATTCTGTACAGCTATACTGAGAAAAGATCTTGATCTGCCATACTCGGATTTAAATGAACAACACATTGAACGCATTCTCAGAGTTGGATAAATCAATTCACAATACCCGAGAAAATTCCTCCGCCCTGTGGTAATGAAATTAGCGTCTTAAAAACAAAAGGACGACTTACTGCCCGCAGTTCAAACAAGGGATAACAAGCTACCAGGTGGCGCCAAAATCTATTCACAATTCCCGACGAAATTAGAGAAACGCGAAGGCGTCTGTACGAACTGCGACACGGATACAAAGATCTACAGAAGGAAAATGACGAACTGCGCAGTAGGCTACAAAGTGCTGAGAAAAAAATCGACTCTGCCAGTGAATGTGCAAACAACGCAATAGAACGGCACAATGAGCTTGAGCAATACACACGCAGAGAAAATATACGTATATGGGGAATGGAAGAGGATAACGAGGGGGAGACGTGGGAGCAATGTGTTGGTAAAGTGACAAATTTGCTCAACAACAAACTCGAAATGAATCTGGAAGAGTCCGACATTGATATAGCGCATCGTCTCCCAGGTAAAACAGGCAAAATCAGGCCAGTGATAGTTAAATTCATGCGCCGGAAGCACAAATTAGAAGCAATTGCAAAACGGAGGAAATTGAAAGGAAGTCAATTTGTTATTAGAGAAGACCTGACTACAAGGAACCAGGCTTTGTTGATGGAAGCATCAAACAACCCCGACATGGAAGCTGCCTGGTCTTCGAATGGCAAAATCTTTGCAAAAACCAACGATGGCAGAGTACACCAAATTCGGACTGGTTTTGACATCGATAGGTTGTCTGACGCATATCCCGAATCCGATGGGCATACGTACCGCAGACCAGCAGACCCTCCTTCTTTTCAACAGGGCCGGGCCCCATATAGAATGGTGCGAGGTGGTCGATGGAGGGGCTCAAGAGGCTCCACCTTCCATAGAGGTCAGAGGGGCCATACCACAGAGACAAGGTTTGAATGATTTTGATTATCTGAATAACTACTGTCTTGTCACAGACCGACATTTAAATTTACAGTGAAACATGAAAGATATTCAGCTCTCTGAAATCAATTTCCTAAGACAATGTGTATGATGTTAAATATGTTGGACTAGTGATTTTATGGTGGATTTATTATTATCAGAAGATGATAATCTGGCTATTTATAATGACGCACTACTTTAATCAATCAGTGAGTACATTCTAACACTTTTTCTGAGTCAGTGTCCTGGGATAATACACATTATAAGACACATTGCTCAAATGGTGTATTGACTCCTCTGGATTGTATACACAAATTAGATGCCTGTGACATGAACACTGATACTTTTATATAATGATTAAATATTCTAGACAGCCTCGATGGCTATATGCGGGTTAAGTAATTCTCAGTATTCTTAACTTAAATAAACTTTTGTGTTTCCTCTCTTACTAATGGAAATGCTTCGTACTGTGACGTTAGTCACACTGCCATGTACATGTATAGTGTAGTTAAATTTCCATGAAATCTACTAGGAAAGTATGTGTGATGAAACTTCCCTTTTTTTCTTTTTTTTTCTTTTTGTGTTTTTTATTTATGTATTTTTTTTCCTTTATTCTATTATTATCATTTCTGTCAGTTTGGTATATATCCATAGATGCACGTGGTTGTTACTTTGTTACAAACATAGGGGGTATTTAGCGTGAAGAAAATGTGGATGACAAACTGCTCACAATGTATCTTATGTTGCTGGGTATGTCATTATATAATACAGGACACGGTTTTCTATATATATGTAACAGTCAGAGTAGCCGTATTGTCTATAGTCATCATAGAGTTTCAAACTTTTTCACCCACTACATGCGGTGCAGTTGATTTAATACACTTCCAGTCTAAGCTATGTAAGATTAGACACAATGCTTGCTACCTATAAAGTGTTCTTGGGACAGACATATCTACTTTGTTCCTGAATTTGCTATCCTTGCAACATGTATATCACAAAATATACAGTATACTTTTTTCACCATACTGTTTGCAGTCTCTCTATTTTTCTAAGATATATTGTATTCAGTCAATCTTTTGTTCCCTGTGAATGGGTATGATCAGACATATGTGTTTGGTTCCTGGATTTGTTATCCTTGTAACATGTGTATCACAGCATACACAGTATCACATTTTCACCATACTGAGTGCAGTCTCTCTATTTTTCATCATACTGTTTGCAGTCTCTCTATTTTTCTGAGATATATTGTAAGCAGTCATTCTTTTGTTTCCTGTGAATGTGTATGATCAGACATATCTGTTCTTGGGACAGACATATCTACTTTGTTCCTGAATTTGCTATCCTTGCAACATGTATATCACAAAATATACAGTATACTTTGTTTTCACCATACTGTTTGCAGTCTCTCTATTTTTCTGAGATATATTGTATTCAGTCAATCTTTTGTTCCCTGTGAATGTGTATGATCAGACATATCTGTTTGGTTCCTGGATTTGTTATCCTTGAAACAAGTGTATCACAGCATACACAGTATCGCATTTTCACCATACTGATTGCAGTCTCTCTATTTTTCTGAGATATATTGTAAATCAGTCAATCTTTTGTTCCCAGTGAATGTGTATGATCAGACATATCTGCTTGGTTCCAAGATTTGTTATCTGTGTAACATTTGTATCACAGCATACACAGTTTCTATGTATAATACTGTTTGCAGTCTCTCTATTTTTCTGAGATATATTGTAAATCAGTCAATCTTTTGTTCCCAGTGAATGTGTATGATCAGACATATCTGCTTTTTTCCTGGATTTGTTATCCTTGTAACGTTTGTATCACAGCATACACTGTAATCAGTGAATGTACATCGGACATATTCGCTTGGTTCCAGGATTTGTTATCCGTATCATTTGTATCACAGCATACACAGTTTCTATATATAATACTGTTTGCAGCCCTCTATTTTTCTGGAGAGAAATCAGTCAATCTTTTGTTCCCAGTGAATGTGTATGATCAGACATATCTGCTTTTTTCCTGGATTTGTTATCCTTGTAACGTTTGTATCACAGCATACACTGTATCATATTTTCATCATACTGTTTGCAGTCTCTCTATTTTTCTGAGATATATTGTAAATCAGTCAATCTTTTGTTCCCAGTGAATGTGTATGATCAGACATATCTGCTTGGTTCCTGGATTTGTTATCCTTGTAACATTTGTATCACAGCTTATATTGTAATCAGTAAATGTGTATGATCGGACATATCTGCTTGGTTCCAGGATTTGTTATCCGTGTAACATTTGTATCACAGCATACACAGTTTCTATATATAATACTGTTTGCAGTCTCTCTATTTTTCTAAGATATATTGTAAATCAGTCAATCTTTTGTTCCCAGTGAATGTGTATGATCAGACATATCTGCTTGGTTCCTGGATTTGTTATCCTTGTAACATTTGTATCACAGCATAGACTGTATCATATTTTCATCATACTGTTTGCAGTCTCTCTATTTTTCTGAGATATATTGTAAATCAGTCAATCTTTTGTTCCCAGTGAATGTGTATGATCAGACATATCTGCTTGGTTCCTGGATTTGTTATCCTTGTAACATTTGTATTACAGCATACACTGTATCATATTTTCATCATACTGTTTGCAGTCTCTCTATTTTCCTGAGATATATTGTAAATCAGTCAATCTTTTGTTCCCAGTGAATGTGTATGATCAGACATATCTGCTTAGTTCCAAGATTTGTTATCCTTGTAACATTTGTATCACAGCATACACAGTTTCTATATATAATACTGTTTGCAGTCTCTCTATTTTTTTGGAGATATATTGTAAATCAGTCAATCTTTTGTTCCCAGTGAATGTGTATGATCAGACATATCTGCTTGGTTCCTGGATTTGTTATCCTTGTAACATTTGTATCACAGCATTCACTGTAACATGTTTTCATCATACTGTAGGCAGTCTCTCTATTTTTTCTGAGATATACTGTAATCAGTCATTCTTTTGATCCCTGTGAATGTGTATGATCAGACATATCTGCTTGGTTCCTGGATTTGTTATCCTTGTAACATTTGTATCACAGCATACACTGTATCATATTTTCATCATACTGTTGGCAGTCTCTCTATTTATTTCTGAGATATATTGTATTCAGTCAATCTTTTGTTCCCAGTGAATGTGTATGATCAGACATATCTGCTTGGTTCCTGGATTTGTTATCCTTGTAACCTTTGTATCACAGCATACACTGTATCATATTTTCATCATACTGTTTGCAGTCTCTCTATTTTTTCTGAGATATACTGTAATCAGTCATTCTTTTGTTCCCAGTGAATGTGTATGATCAGACATATCTGCTTGGTTCTTGGACTTGTTATCCTTGTAAAATTTGTATCACAGCATAAACTGTATTATATTTTCACCATACTGTTGGCAGTCTCTCTATTTATTTCTGAGATATATTGTATTCTGTCTATCTTTTGTCCCCAGTGAATGTGTATGATCAGACCTATCTGTTTGGTTCCTGGATTGTTATCCTTGTAACATTTGTATCACAGCATACACTGTATCATATTTTCATCATACTGTTTGCAGTCTCTCTATTTTTTCTGAGATATACTGTAATCAGTCATTCTTTTGTTCCCAGTGAATGTGTATGATCAGACATATCTGCTTGGTTCCTGGATTGTTATCCTTGTAACATTTGTATCACAGCATACACTGTATCATATTTTCATCATACTGTTTGCAGTCTCTCTATTTTTTCTGAGATATACTGTAATCAGTCATTCTTTTGTTCCCAGTGAATGTGTATGATCAGACATATCTGCTTGGTTC
>JAVTVY010036087.1:0-17022 GCA_036873755.1 Hanleya hanleyi | reverse complement strand
AGACCCCATGGGTGCCCCAGTTAGTGATATCTTACTACGAACTGTCTGAGGAGCCGAGGGCTATTCCTACCACAACCTGGGGTGTGCACAACAACACCCAGGTCAACCCGGGAGCCCCACGGGGCCGGAGATAGGTAAAGAGTGCTGATAGTCATGTGACAGGCTTGATCAGAAGGTTCACCAAGCATCCATCTAAATCTGACAAATGTCTAGTCGTGTCTGCCATAACAGACGCTTGCAATGATTGGTCAACTATGATGTAGCTTTTAACAGTTTTTCATGACAGAAGGTCACTGAATGACCTTGAGGTCACTGACTGACCTTGAGATATGAAATGTTTCAGATCTATTGACTGTGTTATACATCTCTTTTTTAAACAGATTGGTGGACAAATGGATGGAATTCAATTGATACCATGACATTTTCCTATCTTCATTTGTACGTTCAGCAGTATTTTCAGGTGTCCGGTCGTCAGGTTTTCTCAGTGACTGCATACATTTAGATGTCAGGGTGCATTAACATAATTTACTGGTTCTAACAAACAAATTTTTGAATACGGTAATTCCTCTAATAAATCGATCACCCTATCGGTATTCGATCACCCCCGATTTTTGCAGAAAAATACGATCGGAAGCTGTAATAATTAAATCAACCCCCATTTTCAGAAGATCCCGTTTGTAATAATTCGATTACCCACATTTTTCGGGATTTGTCACTTTCAATGATTTGCAATAAATCGATCACCCCTATTTTTTATCACCTCAAATATCACTTCCGGTGATTGAATTATTAGGGGAATTACTGTAAATAAGTTGCACAGACTGTAACTTCCCTCATTCAAACCAGACTTACTAAAGGCGGACCTGCTAAAAATATTGTTCCTTGTTGTTTGACGATAATACTTTCATCTGACATTGCGGGCACATAGGCTCCCCCAGCTGTACAGCTACCTAACACCACAGCAACCTGGAAATATAACAACACGACTATACAGTATACACATTTGGGAGACTTGACACCAATAGATGAGTATTGGCAACATGGATAAGGTTTATCTTTCATTTAACGTTATTGATCAATCTGGATGATCAGCCGCTCATTGATGACAACTTGCATTCAAACAGTACTTCTGAGACAGTCTATCACCACTCACTTCATTAATGGCCAACATCACCGGGATTTTTGTTGTTGTTGTTGTAGCAGGTTGCGCATCAGCTGCTCTCTTGAGCTGCAATATTGACTTATAGTAATCCCTCTATTAAAGGCGAAATGCAAACGTTTTCATATTTTCCTTTTTAGGTTCTTCATGAGCCATTCAATGATGGAAATATCAGCCTAACTACTCGATTTGGTTTTATTTGAAGTATTTTGTCTCCTGGTAGCTTTTGAAAGGTGCTTTGAAGTTGGTATCTCAAGCCCGGCTGATTTCAGAAACGAACTCCGCATCGCTTATCTGCTCTTGTTTGCTGCTGATTTGTGACGTCATATTAGACCACCTGGCCGGTCGTCAATACTTGTAACATCCAGTCTCCTGGTGGCTGGTCTGATGTGGCGCCACAATCAAGAAAAGATAAGAGATGAGGTTTTGTAAATCTGAATTCAGCTGGGCTCGGGGTACCAACTTTTAAAAAGATTCAAGCAAACAAGATAATTCAAATTAATCCAAGTGAAGTAGATATACTGGCATTTCTATCAATATTCAACCTATAGTAAAATTAATGTAAAACGGAGAATTTAAAAAACTTTGCATTTCACATTTAATTCAATCACAGGAAGTGGCTTCATCACCATCACAGAAGGGGGTGATCAAATTTTCCGTCTGCTAAGACTGACCAATTAAATTTCTAGCTTGACAAGCACTGCCATCTTAATTTGTTAGTGCAGCATCAACTCTTTTATCATCCACAGCTTTTTTTCTTTTTTTTTGACTTTTTTTTTAAAATTTGTTGTTACACAATTTCTTGCTGATTTTTTTTGCCAAAATGCAGTTCTTGAATACTGAGTCAAAGAGTTGTTTGATTTCTTGAAGGAAATCGCATTAAACGACTGCATTGGTTTGCTAGAAATGACAGATATATTCGGACTGTGCAAAAGAAAAAAAAAGATAAAAAAAACCTCCCTCCCTCATCATTTTGTTTCCATTTTAAAAAGTACACGTCTAGCCCAATTCGGAAAGCTTTTTATCTCCCTTGTTCCACCAGAGGCGTATTGGCGCAAAGAACTTCCAGTAGGAACCAAAGGCCCTCACAATTAATTTTAGTAATTAAATAGTCTATTTTTCAAGAAAAGTATCTTTATAATGTACAGGTATATACAAGATCTATTGGTTCATGTAGAAAATATAAACAAAATAGTTTTCAAACAAATATTCTTGAATAGTTGATCAATATATTATTCACAAAAATAGCGGGTGCCTTTGGTAAAAGTGAAACCGAGGCGACTACTTCCTGTAATCTCTAATCTTAAAGGGCTATAGCTAGAGATTAAGTTTGTGCAGCCTAATTCTGAACTATATTCTTCGAGAATGGCTACTGTACTATTAAACCAATGAACAGATGAACAGCTTACCATATGACGCAGGCACCCTCCCAATAGGCAGGGATAGAACCCAAAGGAGACATATTATTCCTTATATATGCATACATACCTGTGGTATACCTTTGGATGACATGTTAGCTTGATTATAGAAGATTCGTCCAAAATGGTCTCGGTCAGGGAATACCTCATCTTGTCTAGGGAGATTGGCCCCACCCGAATCCACTGCAAATATATACAAAGTTTCCATCTGTGAAGCATCTTTCCACATTTCATTGAATATTACCCATAGCAGATTGACGTGATCCACAGTGTGTTTTGCCCGATGTCAACTGCCTACACACATTACGTAACATTTTTGCACTCTTTGATAAAGCCAATGAAATTATCTGCTGGAAGAAGAGTCATGAATGTGGAATGCAGCGGGAGACCAGATCTCAGCCGTGGAAATTAGCTACATTATTTCTTGCACTCATTATGCATGGTTGTTTTTGTTGTTGTTTTTTACCTGCGGCACGCAGGTCTACGGGAGGCTCGCGTTGTTGTTGTTGTTGTTCTTGTTGTTCTTCTTCTTGTGACTTTTTGAAATACGCATGCGCTAAGAGAGTGTGATCTCTGCCACACTTTCCTTTTCAATCTCACATGACATCACTGTCTTCAGGCACGTTTGAATTCATTTGCAACTATATTCGGTGGAATTAATTATTGCTTCGTTGATTTCCGTTCAGACTTCAATTCTCTTTCGTCAGTCGCTTAAAATCTGTCGGTCGTCACATCAGTCACTGTCTTCAGATATTACCATTTTCATTGAACAGTATGCACATGTATATACAATTTAAGATCCTTGGATTTCTTATATACCAAGGAAGATGAGCCGCAACCTTGTCAGTGGTTCAGCTAATTTGCATACAGTCACAGGCGACTGTCTTAGAAAGTAGAAAAATAAGTTAACTACTTCTAGTAATCATTTTATCTACCCAATCTAGATAAAACACAAATTGGTGAAGAAGCATAACAAATAACGCATTATCATTATGATTAACAATGAATAATACTTGGTAGCAAATTATAGATCATGCATCAAAAAAACAAACGCAACAATTACGTTTCAGAAGTAAGCGGAACAACTCAGCAACTTTCACCGAATAAAGATGTTTAACTTTACCCCCAAGCAATTCGCATATATGGAAATATGTTTTGAAAGGAATAATAACTTAACCCTCTGTGGGAATCGAAACAATGATCCTCCAATCCCTGGACTTGCACTTAATGTCTTAGCTATACCGACTCATTGATAATACTCAAAACTCGACTTTATGCGCAAATGATTTTATAATACATAAATGACTATGTAGTATTTAATGAGTCAGACAACCCTATGCGCGAACAATACAGTTGTGTAGTTATATTGTGTACTTTCGGTACATAGCTATTTCGAATGATCCTCTTTCGGAACACAGTCTCTCTATCCTCATTCTCGCAAGCCAGGGCTTTGCTTCGCTGATATTGATGTTCTCGTCCTCTTCCGCACTCATAATCCCTTTAGAATTGCATTAATCACTTCTGTAAAATCAATACTTATGTGTATCAGCAGACAATGGGCAGAAACATGTTGCATTTGACATCATTCTCTCAAGTCAGAGCCCATTTATGCTAGAACTTACTGGTTCTACACTTCACAATTTACGTTATTTTGTCAATCAGTCTTACGAATGAAATTACGTCATATATTAGCAGATACTGACCATAAAAGCGATCTATTTGACCTCGTTGTCAAAAGCTATGGCCTTGATTTCCTTGAGAGTTTTTAAAAATTATTTTGATACTTAGATACCTTTCATATTGACTTGGAAGTCGTTTTCGCGAATGCAATAATTTGATGTACCAAAAGATAATAACGAGAATTCGACATGATTCTCTTATACACACAGACCTTGTTTAGTGAACTAACCCTGAAATTTCGCACTTAAATCACCTTCCGAATGAAATAATGACAAACATACTCGCGAATTGATTATAGGAAGATATCCATAGATACTGACAAGAAATGTTTCTTATTTGCAGAATTTGATTTAAAAAAAAATTAATAAAATTATCAACCTTCGAAAAGGCTTCACCAAACATGTCGGATGAGGTGATATCTCCTAAGGATGAAATAGGTAATCATTTGTATAGAAAGAGCAAACCATGTATTGATATTGGCTTGCTGCATGGAAAAGAGTGTCAAGGTACCGTATTTAGTTTGCAGATGATAACGCACATCAATGCAGAAACTTAATTTATTATTCTAATCGAATATCAAGACTGTCACAGGCGTCAATTTGAATCGTGAAAAATGTCATTATGCCTCTTGAACAGTTCGATAAAGCCTTCAACCCCATTCCATAGTTTCACAGATCAAAGTGATAGACCTGATAATAAATTCATTGAAAATTAACTTTGAAGGAAATATAAATTTTTCATTTTGCTCGGCAAAGTAAGCGAGAAGGGAGACTGAAGAGTGTAGATGTTCGCGCTATGACTAAATCCTTGAAATTTGTTTGGATTTCCAAATATTTGAAAGCCTTTTTCATTTGCAAAAATCAACGGCTGAACCGAATGTTTTGAAACTTGGAATACACGATACTTGTACCAAGACATTGCCAAAGCGATCATTGTGACTTCGTCTGTCAATTCAGTATAGACGGCACGGACCAGTCAAAATTGTCGAAATTTGAACGGGAAAGTGAATATATATATATGGTATCAAACCTATTAGTCAATTCCTACAATTGTGGGTTAGAAGTTGAAAATTACTTCCCTTGGCATGAAAACACTTGCAGATGGCACTTTTTTCTACAATTACCACTACCTCCGCTGATATGTCTTTCACTGTATTATTGCCACTGCCGCAGGTTTTGACTACAATGTAGTCATTTCTCACTTGTTTTTCAATGAAGATCGATATTACAAACAGTCGTTCAATATAAGGTCATGGAGGTGTGTTTGGTGCAAGGCATGTGATTGCCCAGTTTTCTTTTTCTCTGGGACCAATCAGATGGGGCCATTTCGGGCACGCCTTAATATATGTAGATAATATCTGATCCCGCTTGGTATCTGTGAGCAGTTTCTACATATCATTTTTTTTGCGATCTCGGTAGTCTTTGTACAATTGAAAATCTCTGTTCTGTTAGAAAATTTCAGTGAGCTGTGGGGCACTGTCCAAATCCCAATTTGTTTTGAAATCAGATCTCAACAGATCTCACCGTGTCCCTTGTCGATGACTGGAATCTGAGAACATTGCCATCTTCTTTGGGTTCAATGACCTTGGAGATCGGTGATTGATCAATTTTGAAGTACTCTGAACAGAGAGAAGATAGTGATGTTTCCAGATCTAAATGAAGATCTAAATCTGTGACAAGGGCAAATTTTTCCTGAACGGTAAATTTGGCTTGGCCCCCAGGTGGCAAAATTACCTACTTGTGGATCAGCATGAAACTCTCAAGTGCGATTTTGAGGCAAGGTACCCACATACATGTACCAAATTTGGAGAGAACTCATTCAGGTTTTCCAAAGATATTGTCCGGAAATGAGATATTAACTTGACCCCCAGGTGGCGCCACCTATATGCAGATCGGTGTGAAAAATAAGCCCAAGCGAGATCTTGAGGTAAGGTACCCAAACATGAAATTTGGAAAGAATCCATTCAGGTTTTCAAAAGTTATTGTCTGGAAACGGAATTTTAACTTGGCCCCAGGTGGCGCCACCTACAGGCGGATCAGTGTGAAAAACAATCCCAAGTCAGATCTTGAGGGAAGGTACCCAAATACTAAATTTGAAAAGAATCTGTTGAGTGTCTCAGAAGTTATTGTCCAGAAATGAAGTCGGACAGACTCACGGATGGACAGACCCCAATACTATATTCCCCTTATAGTGCTTTGGGCGTCGGGGGACAACCAGTGATTGGGCAGAAGGAGTATTTGATTTGTATTCCCAATATTCAACCATTAAATATGGCAGTGGAAATAGAATATGGAAGGACATACCTAGATAAATACAAGGGAGGTAATTTTGTTGCGCAATCTCCTGGGCACGTAGATGTTTCTTCACTGTGATTGGATAATATGTCCCTGCTTTTACCGTGGGATCATTGGCTACGATCATACACTCCACGCTGTGAGGAAAGGATAAAGAGACAACATTTTAATCATACTGAGAATACTCATATATGAACAAAACATCCAAGATGACTTGTGAAAGAGAAGGAATCATTATAGCAGATCATTCCTTTCAAAACTATTTCAATGGCTAACAGCATTTTCCAACACACAGAACATAACACTACAGATAAATTTAAGGGGGTAACTCTTGCCTCAGGGTTTGTACACCTTGGAGCTTCTAATTTTCAAGGCCTTCT
Source organism: Hanleya hanleyi (assembly GCA_036873755.1). NCBI lineage: Eukaryota > Metazoa > Mollusca > Polyplacophora > Lepidopleurida > Hanleyidae > Hanleya > Hanleya hanleyi. The sequence continues at coordinate 10,091 of JAVTVY010036087.1, read as the reverse complement.
GAATGTCTTTTCAAAGTAGTAGTTCCTGCTTTCAAGGCGTATTACTTCCGGTGTCAAAGAAGTTCTACAGATTATTTTTCAATTTTTTTCTTTTACTTCAAAGACAAAATATGTCCTGTCAATAATTATATTGTTCATACATCGTCTTCCAAATTCCTTCTGGAATTTTGCCATTAGACAGCACCGGACTATACAACTTACAATTGAATTGACAACAATGGAGCGAAATTCCCATTTTCAAGGTCATTTTTGGGGGGTTTAGCACATTCATTTTTCTATTTCTCAAGGTTTTTCAAGGCCTTGTATTCTAAATCGTTCTCAAGGTTTTCAAGGTAGTGTACGAACCCTGTTGCCTTCTAAAGTGAGATAACCTCCCAGGAAATTTCATGGAAAAATTGTTGATGTGCATGGTTCAGAATGACGTAGACACTGACCAGAAAGAAAAGACATTGTTTTGGACTTATGTGAGTGTGAAATCATGATCCCCATCAACTCATATATACTTACCCAGATACTCGACCGATGCCAGTAATGATACCCCCCGCTGGAACCTCCTCCTCTCCATACAGCTCATAGCCAGCCAGCTGACCTACTTCCAGAAATGGGGATCTGAAAAACAATCTTGGATCCTAAAACAGGAACAGTGACGACGTGTTCTATTGAGAAAGTTCTGCTATAAATTTTGTAGCATATGATGTATATTTCATTTGTTATTTCATATTCAAGAGAATTTGATGCATAATATGCAGAGAATAGATTAACCCCTTCACTGTTCAATCTGGGTTCACTTGCCATGTCGCAGCCTTTGAAAGAATACTGTACATTTCTGGAGCGCATATGTGCTTTGATGTCGAACTGATGGAAAGTGACATTGAGGGATCCACTAGTAACAACGGAATTCCCGTCTCGTTTCATCAGCTGGTCTCTCAATGTGTAAAAATGCCGCCGACTTAATGGATGTGGACGTGCATGTACTCTACACATTATAGATGAAATGAGGAGTGCAAGTGGTGATGTGCACTGCATGTCATAAGCAGTGAAGATTAAATACTGTTGGTTTAAATAAAAATTATTCCTTTATACTTAAATTTGAGTTGTCTCCCTTCAACCAGATGGCTGATCTAGAATCTTGTGAACCACAGCCTACATGTTAAACTGAGTTAGTGAGTGAATAGGGTTTAACATCACTTTAATGTTAAACTGTGCTTGCTCTTTTGTTTGCAGCATTTGGCAACTACATGTGAGAGAAAAAGCTGGCGAACAGACGAACGGACTGCAGAAGTGTGGAGTCTGGGACTAATACAGATGTAATGGATTACCCTGGGTCCAGGAGATTAGTGACTCGGTCACGAGGTAGCATCTTCCCACGGGATGTGTGTCTCTCTCTCGCCTTCTCTCCACCTCCTGTATGACACAATATTGATACAGTAATACATGTTCATAGAATGATTATTTGAAACAAATTATTTCATGTGGGTCTCTCAAATACATAATTCTCTGACAAAGTAAACTTCACTGGCTTGGTTGCAAATTGAAATCACGACTTTGGGAATCGAGCCCATTGCTCTACATTTCCCGAAGTCCACCTTCTCCAAGCTTGAATTTGTGATGTCAGGGAAATATGTCTAATTTGATCTATATTACTGATTGACAGGGAACACATCATGCAACCAAGAAATGATAACCATAGTGCTGGTATATACAGCAGAAAACTGAGATTAGCTTTCTCAATTTGTGAACAAGAGCCCAAGGGGCTTCAACATAAGCACGTACATCTGAAATTACTAAATTTCAAGGTTGTTTAATGGCCTTGGTCCCAATTGGTAGCTAGCAATCCAGAGAAAGGTCTAAGATTTTGTTCTTACGGGAATGTAACATCTGTCACAGTTATATTAAATGATAATCTAAAAGGAGCTTAACTCTTGGTCTTGAAATAAGTGCCGAGAGCTCACATATCCCACACTGAAATCGACAATAGTCAAACACAAGAAAATATTAGTTTTCCTTCATATAGATTCCTTTCAGGTGAGAAAATATTTCACTGAGGAAGAAAAATGTGAAGGAAGTGATGACGTACATTTTTGTTCTTCATGTAATAAACAGATATAAAGTTCATAAAGGACCCCTCTCCCATTCAATTTGGTAAATTCATGGTTTTTATTTCACAAGTGTTTAACTGAACGTAGCTGTATCTTACATGTATCAAACAGGGGAAACAGGGAAAAAATTCCCGCAGGGAATCCACTCGCCAAAAATTGGAACTGTAGATAAAAAACTGTTAATGATCAATGATTTCCTGATTTTTTGGACTTTGACCTCTGACCTCAACCTCAATTTCAGTACGTGACACATCATCTCCGCCTAGTGCATCCACTCACAAACAATCGCAACTGTGAAAACGATCGCATATATATATACCAGATATGAATGGTTCAGTGACTTGCTGTTTTTTAGGCCATTGACATTTTACCTCTGACCTTGACCTCTATTTTGGTACGTGAAACATAGGGTATCCACTCACCAAAAATTGGAACTGCAGATAGAAAACTGTTCCATATATAGACCGGACACAGGGGATGGACAATCGGACAAAGGGACGGAAAACCACCATCACATAATATGTCCGCATAAAATACAAGAACAAGTCACCAAAAAAAATTAAATGACACATTCCTCAAAATGAATAAAGACATACTCACCCCGTAGAATGTTGTCAACTTTCCCCCTCAACGTTAGAACAAGGCTCTTCATTTTTTCATAGTTCTCCTGTAAATATATTTAACACAGCTGTAATGAAGGGATATCCTTCTGTACGGAGAACATGGGGGTATTGGAAAATTTCGACAATTATCAATGGATTTTCTTCAAACCTTATTAAGCTATAAATGACACAAGATTCCTTGTTTCCTGTCAAACTGTTTTTCAAAAATAATGCAGGTGGGGTCTTACTTTCCATTATTCATTATTTCAAATAATTACTTGGGCCAACATCATTCGATTGTCCTGTTTGGGAATGTTTAACAAATGAGTTATCTCCCCTGATGGGACTTCCATGTGAGCATATTATTTTCACTGATCTTGCCCTATCCATCATCAGCTTTGAAGTGTCTTTCACGTTGTTGAGTGAAATCAGGTTGGCTTCTAAGGCAAAATGAGGTCAGGTTAAACATTTTACGGATTTCAAAATGTTCAAAGTGGGAAACTGCATTTGCAAAGTAGGGAAAACAGCAAATGATGAAAATAGTGAGAAATATGAAATGCCCATCTGAAAACCCCTCAGCACTGGGACAGGGTGATAGCCCGGATATAAAATCTGCCTGTTCAAATATAACGTTTTACTAGAATTGGACAGGCTACGTCTATGTTCTCCCTATCTCTCCCATGATACAGTTTCCAATATTTGCCCGTCCAAGCTAAAAGCAATCTCGAAACCAGAGCCATCCGGTCCTGTCCTCCCTACTAGGCTCTGGGACGGCGCTCAGCAGTACGATCGGTCATTGGATAGCACACAAAACCCTAGAATTTAGAACATAACGAGAGCGTATCTGTGGAGATTAAGCCGACGTCCCGACGTCATGGATGTTACGAGCGCGTCTGAAAGATGACGTAACCTACCAGAACTCTTCATGCATTCTTGCGAAACATTTTCTATTCTGACGTCATGACGTTATGACAGGCTGGCCATGCAAGTGACTCATGACTGACGTTTCATAAAGAATTGGATACGTTCCAATGGAACCGGAAGAGGACACGTGAACGAATTTTTCAATGTATTATGGGACCAATTTTCAGTGAGCGTCGTCCCAGGGGTTCATCGGAGCGGCCAATTGTCCAGCGGAGAGCGACCCCTGGTGGCGAGGTTGAGCTAAAAGTTGCCTGTGGATGAGCAGCTGGCTAACACCATGCAATCAACAAGAACTGCATGATAGAACACCCAGTATTCGACGAGCGAGTGTCACTTCATAACAGTGTCGGCGGGCACCTTATATTCTTCACTGTTGCAATCTGGCCGTGTTCCAATCGGGGCCACTTTGTCAAAGTGATAAAGTCTGGTCAAGAGTTTCCTTCCTTCCGCCTTCAAAAGAAAACGCAGAGTTGATTGCCGCAACATTTTGACAGCAACACTTTCTGCATGCAGACTACCCGAGGCTAGCTCTGATTGAGCTTGGTGTTCGCTTTTCAAAATAAAATTAAGTTGTAAAGAAGGCACAAGTTATTATATTTATACCTATTTTCTTTATTTAAAACACACAGATTGCAAATCAAGATAGAATTTGGCTTTAAAATTTATTTTTTTAAATACGACTTAGTGGCTATATTGGCTGAATTAGTATTGAGGCACAAGAACCTAAAATAAAACCATAGATTCCACATTTTCCCAAGTTCTACAAAGTTCTTCGACTAAAAGAAGATGTAATTCATGACCCAGTAATCAAGTTACAATTTTCAGACTTGAGAATAACATTTCTACCTGGCATGGTCGAAAGTTTCTATGCCACAAAAGTTTTATTTAAAAACAAGCGCATGTTGAGAAGACCTTGTGAGACCTCCAAAGCCACTCGCAAGTACCCGGATTAGCGGACCGCGTGGTCGTTGAACGTTGTGCCGTGTCTTATTTGCAGACGAAACGATCACCAGAATGTCTTTTATTGCCGTAAACCCTGACAGTCATTTTCCGATTCAGAATCTTCCATACGGTGTATTCTCCACAGCAGAAAATGTAAGTGTGTTGATGAAAAGTGTCACTTGAAATAATGTCGATTTTCCAACGTCGTGGACTGGAGAGAATGCGACCTTGACACTGGCGAGGTGTGTTGGAGGAGTGACATTGTTCATGAATTTGATTGGAAGATATGTCGACATTGCAAAGTAGAGTTGTTTGGCACCATGTCTTTGAGACAAATTTCTAAAGTTACCTTTTTCACTGTGTCTCCATCCATTTTGTTCATTTACGTTTAGGCCTATACTAATTTGTTCTAATGGAAAATGGCAACAGCTGCAGAACGCATTTATCCTGCTGTTACCTAGCCAGGTTGACATGGCTTCGTTCGTTCCTATGATGCCTCTCAATGAACTTGCATGTAAACTGCAGGATCACACGGCTCCGTGGGTCGTTCGGCTCTATCCGGGAATAAAACAACCCCTCCCAGCTCTCTGTCCCTTTGTTTTATCAAATTCGGCAAAGAGTTTGATTGCCGTGAAGAGCTCATTCGTCTGCAATCAGTCTTCAAACATCAACGGTCGGTTGAATTCTCCGCCATTATCTTCATACGACCGGTCACGTGGGCACGATACGTTGCTGATCACGTGACACGTACAAAGATAATGGCGGAGAATTCAACCGACCGTTGATGTTCGAAGACTGATTGCAGACGGATGAGCTCTTCACGGCAATCAAACTCTTTGCCGAATTTGATAAAACAAATGGACAGAGCTGGGAGAGGTTGTTTTATTGCCGGATAGAGCCGAACGACCCACGGAGCCGTGTGATCCAGGAGTTTACATGTAAGTTCATTGAGAGGCATCATGGCGTAGTAAAGGAACGAACGAAGCCATGTCAACTTGGCTAGCTGTTACCGTACATGTTTAAAGGATGAAGATTTTTAGAATCCCGATCCGGGGTCCCCTTACTTCCCACACCAGCGCTTGGTTGGTATAGGCCTACATAAGACTGTGCCAAGAAATAAATAACAGACAGAATACAGAACATAACAACGTGGGGGAGTAGTAAAAAATAGGAGCCATGTACAGCCATAGTAACCAGTGTGTGGAATGAATCATGAATGAAATTTTCCTCAAATTCTCACAATTGCAACCGTTTAACCTCCCTGAATGATTCTTTACTACTCCCAACATTGAATAGTTGGAAAACGGTTGCAATTGTGAGAATTTGAGGAAAATTTCATTCATGACTCATTCCACACACGGGTTACAAATTCAATTCAAATGTTTATTGCTCGACTTTGCATTTACAAAGTATGGCATTAACAAAACTATACGATAACAGACAAACATAAAACTGGCGAAATACTACAATGTACACAAAACTACAATAAACATATTTACAAACGGCATATATTAGTTGGAGGTGCTCAGCTGGGACTATGGCACCTATTCTTTACTACTCCCAAAATGTCGGTGGGGAAACTGTCATCTGAGGATACTGTTGGTACACCAACTGAGCTAAAGGGGAATTCCCTCTATCTGTAAGGCAGTCCAAGCACTGACCAGTACAAGTGCCTCACGTTACACTTCTCCCTGCGTAAATCCTCACCCAGGTTCTCTGGTCCAGAGCCCATGCTCCATGAACCAGTGGTCACGGCACAATTTTTACGCACTATCCAGGGGTCAAAATTGCTACCTAATTGCATGACATGACCAACAGAAAATGGGCTCTGTCCTGCAGTTTTTCAGTCAGTTTACATGTATATTAATTATGTGCCGGACAATTCTTGACAAATGTCCTGTAAGTATTTAGTGAACATTTCAACCCCTGCTATCGGGATTCCATCCGGGGTCCCCTTACTTGCCACACCAGCACTCTACTGACTGAGCTAAAGGGGAAATCCCTCTAGCTGTAAGCTTGTCCAAGTACTGGTACAAGTGCCTCCCGTTACACTTGGGAATCTGGAAATTGCAGACTCTGGCACTCCCTCTAAAGAAATTCAAAAGATTCTCATAAAATTTTAGCAATTTGTATAGAATAGCTTTGAATTCCTGTAGTGTTGGATTGCAACAATCTGATGAAAGACTGTTGTGGGAATATGGTTAATCACAATATATTATCATACACTCAGTGACTCAGTGTGGATCCTGTGCCCTATGTTACATGATTCTTTTATATAACTTTAGCCGTATAAGATGCCAAGCAGAAGCCAATATCACAATAGTTGCATGTGAAAAAAAATATATATATATGTATAAAAACGAATAAAAAATACTTGCTGTCAAACCTCTTACACTGCGATGAATATGTCCTTTTCTAACTTTGAGTGAACGGTGTCATTGGGGTGTTTATATGCCTTGTACAAAGCACAAGAATGGAAACATTTTATCAACAATTTTGACGGGCCTCAATTTTTAATTACCGCCATGTTTGTGTAATGTGCATGTGTCGAACAAAACAACATCCGTTTCCAAAAGCACATGGCTACACATGGTGGGCGTAGTTTAACTAGCCATGTGCTTTTGGAAACGGATGTCATTTTGTTCGACACATGCACATGTCTATTACAATACATTTCAAGAAAATTTTTATTTTGGCTGGTCTTTAACCTGGGTTAAGTGGTTTTCTTCTGAAACTTGTATCTTGGCAGCCTTGTTTTCTACAACCCTTGCTTAAAATACTCCATCACTGCCCTGGTATAACCCAAAAGAAACTTCTCTCTTTTCAGCCAACTCCTAGGATTGGTACAGCCATAGGTGATCAGATACTGGACCTTAGTTTGGTCAAACATCTATTAGATGGTTCCGTCCTACAGAAATCCCAGCATGTATTTGACCAGGTATGTAGACTATTGTCAAACTACATCCATTATAGTTACAGGAAATCCTCTAATAATGCAACCCTCTTATAATTCAATCACCATCAATTTGTGTACAAAATTGAACGAGTCATTCTAATGAATTTGATCACCCTCTGAGTAAAATTTTCGAAATAATTGCATCATTTTCAGTGCTCCAGATAATTTTATTTTTGGAGAAGTACTGTACTCCATTTATTATTGAAGGAGTATTACTCACTACATGTATAGAAGGAGTATTAATTTTTTTTTAAAAAAATCAGTAAACTCCTAATGCGAGTAAATGATCCTTACATTATCATGAAGGGGGAAAGTCGCTGATCGTCTGACGAGCGATAGCTGATCGCTATAGCAATGCTAAGGTAAACTCCAGTAGTCTCCTTGCACGGGGGTTCCTGATGAACTAAATGATATCTAGGAGTAAAACACCTCTGCCAACAGATTTGTCTCCCTTTACATGTAGGCACTGCCGCAGCGATTGAGACGAAGTAGTTCCAATTTCACGTCATTGTTTATGAAAAATATTACACATTGATCGACGTGATGAAGCATATCAGCTATTTATTAGTCGTAGTTGGTACTCCCTATTTTACACTTGCATGTGTGCGTTTTTAACCTTTTTGTGTGCGTCAATTACGCAAATATGCCCCTTATCTGGAGCGCTGATTTTGGACCATTTTGTCAACTTCCTGTTCTAATATATTTGATTATCCCTTGATGTTATGGTGAGAAATTTCACCTCCTGTGATTGAATCATTAGAGGACTGGATTAAACTGAGCAATTCTCGTACCAGATTTATAGAAGATGTGTTTTCCCACCCGCGACTTGATGTAAAGTTCAGTCGAAAAATGAATCCAGTCCCCAAATCTGTTTGCATTATAACCAGTATACTAAAAGCTAGGAGAAAAACTCTGTATCCTATGATCTGAGGAAATGAAATAATATTAGAAATTTATCGAGAATTGATCATGTGAATCGGAAAAAAAAAATACATAGTGTTTAATAGAGTTTCAAGTAATTTGAGGAAAAATATATGCGTTGGATTGTTTGTTTTTCTTTTTTCAGCCTACTCTCAATGCCTTCATGGGTCTGGGTAGGCCGGCCTGGAAAGAAGCACGTGCCAGGCTTCAAAGGATTCTAGCAGCAGATGAACCTGTTCTTAGAGATAATGCAGACCTCCGGGCCAAGTAAGTGTGGGAATCCTACAAGCTACACATATTAAAGTCCCCCCCCACTTGTGAATAATGTCAGTAAAGGTATATCTGTTTGTTATTGAAAAAAAGAAAGAAGTTTTTTAGGCATTATATGTACATATCGTGTAAATCAGAATGTTCAGTATTGTTTGAGTACTTGTAATCAATAGTACCCGGTACCCAGAAGTTATCCCCCTTGATGTGAGAAAAACACCTGGTTATCTCCCTTGACATGTCTAAGTAGATGCAGACTGCAATAGATCACAAACCACTAAAAACGACCTTTAATAGGTAGCCTGGATTTTCTGCTCATACATAAAAGAAAAAAATAAATTTTCCCGCGGTTTTTCGACCTACAGAAATAAGGTCATTCCGTCCCACACCATCACAGCAAATTTGGGAGGCAGGGCAATCAAACTGGCCAAGAATTCCTCCTCTTAAAATGTGAGATGGTATTTAGATAGTTTTCAGAGTTAAATACATGTATGATAGAAACATTTGTTAATCACATCTGTTTTGTACAATCAGTTTTCACAGGAAATCCAGTGTGAATTACAATCTTTGATCCAATGATGTTTTTTTGACTTGTATGTATAAATTTATATTCAGGGCTTTAGATTACTCTAATTTGGGCACACCCTGTATTCGACAAGGCAAAAAAAAGTTAGACAGAGAAAAGTGCCCAAATTAGTGAAAAAACAAGAATTCTGGCAAAACATTTTACTCAAATGTGATACTTAATTGATGTGGAATCTCCATGAGCATACTAAACATTGATTTTCAATGCAAGAAAAAGAAAATGTGTGCTCTCTAATTTGGGAGTATCCTAATTGTATCAATAGGGTAATTTAAAGCTCCCTAGTATAATCCGTGGCGTGTCCGACTCCTCCTACTCCTGCTTCTCCTCCTCCTCCTACTCCACTTTACTCACTGCACAGCGGTCGCATAGGTGTGGCACGGGATAGGGTGGGGTGAGAGATGGGGTTTTCGCTACCTGAGAGTCCATGGACCAGGCTTGCACCCTACAGTAGAATGGGTCGACTGCGCATGCGCGATGAGTAGTGCGCGATGAGTAGCATAGAAAGGGCACGCGATCTCCCTATCCCTATAGGTGTGGCGCGGGATAGGGTGGGGCGAGAGACCTGGGGTTTTCGCTGCTTGAGATTCCATGGGCCAGGCTTGCACCCTACAGTAGAATGGGTCGACTGCGCATGCGCGATGAGTAGTGCGCGATGAGTAGTATAGAAAGGGCACGCGATCTCCCTATCCATATAAACTAACCCATGGGGGTGAATGAACCCATGGGGGTGAATGAGCACCCGTTATACTAATCCGTGGCGTGTCCGACTCCTCCTCCTCCGCTTTACTCATTAT
>JAVTVY010036086.1:0-17375 GCA_036873755.1 Hanleya hanleyi | reverse complement strand
GGACTTTGAGGGCTGCCAGGCCTTGGGTGTCCAATTCAGCCCACTGAATGTTTTTCTACCTCTTAAGCTAGGGAGCTGAAACTTACCACACTATAAGCTCCACAACAAAATGTAAAAACATCCAACATGGCCGTTTTGATGACGTCACATTGGCATTTTTGGTAGATTTCCTTCATTTTTTGTTTATTTATTTATGTGTGTTCAACCGACATGATACATTAGTAAATAATAATATAATGTGAAATAAATTGGTGTTGTCCTCTTTTTCGGGTATGAATCTCCCTTAACGTGGAGAAGCTCGGCGTTGAATATCTCATACAATACAATTATAATTGTAACTTTTATGTTTATGCTTTGTATTTCAATGATTTGCTGTCAAGAACAGTATATTGATCCGATCTTCAAAAATACCTCTATTTATTTATACAGTCTCTATACTTGATGGTTGTAAACAATGACGTACGAAAAATGTCATTCGAATTGTGTCAAGTAAGTGCTTACTGGAGGGGTGTTGACCGACTTTGATGTCTTGATTGTATAACCTTGTCAAATCAGTTTCTAGAGTCTCTTCAGTGTGATGTTGATCGAAATTAATTATATTTTCACAAAACACCAGTGAAATGATTCTAGGCCAGACGAGCACATGACCTGTGTCTTTCTGCAATATTAATACACAAGACCGAAAACGGGTCGTTGTCTAGGGTAAATTATCGTACAGGTCACAGTGTTATATGTTTGGGTGTTATTATTGGACAATCCGTGCCGCTACACGGACAGCGTTAAGGTAGTCCAATGGTGGTTTTGAACGTTTTTATGTCGAAGACAAAATTTGAAAAAATCAACTTCTGTTTACCTCACATTTTAGCAGCAAATTAAATTTTTCGAGCCAGCAAATCAACAAAATGTGCATGAAATGCTTTGCATAATCAAGAAGACGCTCTTCAATTTTATTTATCCATTCTGGCATTTGAAACCGACTTACGTGCAAAAGGAATTAGCAACACGTGTGTCCCTGCCTTCCATGCATTGTCAATGGCACTTGCTGGTTTTTGTTTGGTGACGTGAAATACCTGAAATATCCTCTGGTTTTTCGAGACAAAATTATTTCAATTACATGAACAGATACCAATGCAAAAACAGTACGGTATATGACTAAATATTTCAATCAATTATAGCTACAACGAAAAAAACATTACTTCCTAAGTGTCCAGAATATCACCGTCAACGGTAATGCCGACAATTAAATTTATTGATCTGTCAGTGCTCTGAACGAAGTATAGTATGTTAGTATAGTTTCATTCTGGTTACGGATGATACAAGGGAAAGAAAGCAAGCTGGCATATGTCATATACAAAGTTATTTTCGCGCAGAGAGGAGTAGTCAACTATCCCTGGCTAAACCACGTTAAAACCATACTATGCAATACTGGTTTCAACTATATTTGGGATTCTCAAAGTGTAAACAATGCTGCCTGTTTTCTAAAAATTCTGGAGCAAACGCTGAAAGATCAATTTATTCAAAAATGGTACAGTGACATGTATTACTCAAAAAAGGGTGTTATATACCGGATTTTCAAAACAAATTTTGAGCTGGAATTCTACCTGAAGAATCTGGATGATAAAAGCAGAAAAATCCTATCCAGATTTCGAACCTGCAATCATAAACTCCCAATAGAAACAGGAAGATGGCGTCACATAGCAATACCTCCATCTGAACGTTACTGCACCGCATGTGAAACACGCAGCATTGGGGACGAATTTCACTTTATGTTCTTGTGTCCAACATTGAATGCTTTAAGAGCAAAGTATATTCCCGTCAAAACTTACGTTAGACCAAATGTAATCAAACTCAGAAACTTTTCCCAAACTGGAGATATACATAAGCTGAAAAATATATGCAAGTTTGTCAAGGAAGGTATGGCACTTTGTAAATACGACTAGAATATTCAATTATTGTATAAATGTTTATGTATTGATTATGTTTACACACGCATGTAGTCGCCAAATGTATATATGTAATAGCTGTATACCTCTCGTACCACCCTGAGTGGTCGGAGTGAAATAAAATGATGATGATGATGAACGAACAGACGGAACCACCGATAACATAAGAAATACCAAAGATCAGTTCTCAGTAACAGATATCAGATGCCAGTTTTCATCCCAAAAGGTCCATTACTTGGATATTAGACGAGAATAACCTATACAAACGTCCAAAATAGCATTATGGCCCGTAACAACTTTGTCCATTTGCTTCCTGGCAATGTATACGCATAGTTCAGAATATATGTTCCATTATTTGATGTCGTTGGTTTCCTTCAAATTCCAGAGAACGTGCATAACTATTCTTCAAATGCAGGGATCGTTCAAATCCAGGGAAGGTTCATAATTATCCTTCATATCCAAGAAAGGTGCATAACTATCCTTCAAATCCAAGAAAGGTGCATAACTATCCTTCAAATCCAAGTAAGATGCATAACTATCGTTATCTATAGAAAGAGGTGTCTAGGTCGCGCTTTGACTACGCGTGTTCATATGTACACCCTGATGATCTTGACGTACACGTGCATTATACGGCCCATAACCCCGAGTTAAGCTGAATTCGACACAAGGCGAAACGTAACGCTAAGTATTGCGCATAATACATAGTATTTTGCCATCAACGTGCTATATCTAACGCCAAACTCCATAAACATTGCATGGAGGCGCTTGGCGTTATAGCCCTGTTTCTGTAACAGTGTCTTGTGGCGTTGATTAAAAACGTTACATTTTACACAGGAAATGTAGAGACATATATCTACACCATATGAAGGTCCATTTGGAATATTATTGTCCAGGAATGGATAGTTTACGATGTAGCCATCCACCTTGTGTTAATGTCGACGAGAGAGAGGGAAACGTCGAAAGTGTCTATTGTAGAATAACCATGAATCTCCAAGACAGCGACTTTTTTCCTGACAAAGTATTTGTGCTAACAACAACAGAAATGCCTGTTCTGTTTGCGTGATCCTTTTCGATCTGAATATCAGTTATTGTCGCAACAGTTTCAAACGTTGCGTATCAAGGCTTGTATGCTGGGCTATACTTGTATCAAGGCTTGAGTGCTGAAGCGGATAAGTTGAGAAGAAAAGAGTGGGTTTGGAGACTGGACCGGAAAACCTTTCATTTATCCAATTTATAATGTTATCAGCTGTATATACTAATTTTAAGTTCATACCTTGCACTATTAAACTGACTGTCATGACTGTATAGTCGTAATACCCGGTTTGATCCAATGTATTAACACGCTATTAAGTGCTATCTATCTGACGAATTTCACCCTATTGCTGGTCATTCGCCATTTGAACGCTCGATTGGTCAATCGATATTTTTATTGACTTCGGTGAAATTGGTAGAACAACGAGCCAATCGCAGAATTTCCGTAAAGTCCCACGGACAAAGGCTGGTCACTTTATGCTGGGCTGATATTCGGCCACATGTCGTGTCTGATCTCCAGCTGCTAGTCGCTGCATTATACTTGGTGAGGTAAAAAGGATATTCTGTTGATGGATACGCGGCATAAACAATATAAATAAACCATATGGATACTGGTACACCTTATGATTTGTTAACAAGGTTCGACTATATTTAAAGTTTTCTCCAGGAGAATCGATACCTTCTTCATTCATCTGTTCGCGTCTTTGTATAAATAATGGAACACAAACATCTATGGACTGGCTTATTTCCCAGATCGCTGAATACATTGCACAGATCGCACCGCTGGAATTCCAAAACCAGACACAACCTACGGAGGATTCGGTGCTACTCGTCTTCAAGATGGCGAACGTGAGTCGAAGCTTCTGTGCAGGGGTGATATGTGTCCTTTTATTACTATGCAGTGGAGGTGAGTTTCCAGTGAAAAATTACTACGCTTAAAGACGTAACCAGCCTAAACAAATTATAGTTTACCGAGATGGAGATAAGAAGTCTATAATATATCTGGCCCCAATCTCAACTGCTTTGTCAGTTGACAAACCAGCCCAGTCGACTTGAAAATTCATTTGGGTAAAGAATAATGGCTGATCTTTAGGATTGTATGTGTTCACCGCTTCTCTCTTGTTAGAAGCCATCTTATATTTCTATTACTTGGAGCTTTGATACATATTTATAATTTGTGTTGTTGATCAAGGTCTTCCGATTTTAGGAGGGAAAATCTTTTACGAACGACGAATGAATATTGAATGTCAAATCTAACGCTTGAAATCTGTTATAATTCCAATCATTTTTTTGCATTGGATAGCCCATTCGTAGACGACAGGGTGGAGGGTATATATACATGTACACCTTCACTCGATTTGAAGGGAACCATTGCTAGTCTGGAGTAATCGCCATGTTATCACCTACATATAAAGCCCGGCGCACACGAGAGCTATCAGCTGAGCTAACGGCCTCAATTGCCTGTCAGCTCAGGGGCTAGATCTCGTATGCGGGCAGTTTTGTTTGATAATTTCGCCTCGCGAGGTCAAATCTTCAGCGTGTGCGGAGAAGGTAAGCTAACAGCTCAGCCGTTTTATTCGACAGGCCAATGAAACGCATCTTCTGTTCACGTGATTTATACGCACGACTGTTCAAATTGGCCATTTTTACGCGAGCCCGGTCACACTTAATATCACATGATCTTACAGAAGGTGTTTCGCGGGAACTGAAATCATTTCAGCGAACCTTTTGCTCACCGTGTGCGCTGAAACCACACGAGAGCTAGCCCCTGAGCTGACAGGCAATTGAGGCCGTTAGCTCAGCTGATAGCGCTCGTGCATGCCGGGCTTTATTGTCAGTGAAAATGGCGTAGAATCACATCGACTCTGTGGAAATCAGATCTAACATCGTTCATTTTTGAAGGTTTATCTGGAATGTAAACAAACGTATTTCTCGAAATGACACAAGAAAACGGATCCGATGAAAGCTGATGTCGTTAACTTTCTTTTGGTATGGATTCGATCGGCTTAAACGGACACCCATCAGGAACAAGGAGTTTACGTTGAAGTACAGTGTATTTCAAGTGTGTGCATGAGAATCGTTAGCTGGAGGTCTGACGTGAAAGATGATACGATTATTGTTCAAGTTCTAAACGAAATTACTTTTGAGTTGGGGAAGACAAGGGGTAGTTGGAATTTCGCACACCCGCAACAACATCTCGAAACGGTCTCTTTTTTTCTGACGGCTTGTTGTCTTGCCATCACAAGCAGAACACGTGCGCACCAGATGCGTTTCCGATAATTGATCTGTCCGATAACTCGTCCGACAGCCATGATAAAGGGATACAATCCCAATATTGACATAATAGTAATAACATTAATAATAATAATGATGGACTTTATTTAACTCGATAGCCTCAATGGTACGAGTGACTTTTTCATGAGGGTCGAGGGCTAAAACAGAAAAGAATAATATTATAAACATTATAATATATACACATAGTCAATAATTCGGAGTCTTTAGTAGTCCAAATTATATAAAAGCCGTGTCAAGGAATCATATAATACATCCATTAAATTAATCCGAAATTTTGAATTCATTCTGGATGAAAATTGATAGCATGCAGTAAACAGATAAGAATAGCATTGTGAATACGTGAACAATAATTCGGAGAATTCAGTAATTCGAACTATATTATTTAATACATCTTTAAAATTCTTGCAAAGGCATCGTCTACATATTTTAAGTCCACTAGATTATCTAAAAGATACTCCGATCGTTTGAATTCGTCTAAAACTTTAGGCACCGTTTCCAATTATCGTTCGCGAATGAATCGTATATTTCGTCAAATTTTCTCGAAGTCGCGATTTTCCAAGGCGCGAGGGAATGTTTTTTTTTCTTCAAAATAAACGATTCATTCGCGATCGCTGTTCGAATGGTTTTTTTTTCTGTTGGCAATCGTTTTTCAATCGAGAAAATTCTCGCGAATAAAAAGCGATATCGCGATTCAATCGCTTTTTAATCGAGAAAATATAAACGATTGAAAAAAAAACGATTGAGGATTATAGCCGAAAGTAGTACGCCATTGGTTCAGCCTGACTGACCCGCATACACGTTCGAGTTTCTAACACTTCAGTCAGACTATATAAAGTTCGATCATTTTTTCTTCTTCCTTTTCCATTCTTTGCCTAGTGTAAAACTATAGCGTGTTTCTGTACAGTTGGCGGTTATATAGATACGATGGGATATTGAAAGAAATTGAAAAAAAATATCTATATATATACATAGGAATAATGGTTATGCATATAATTATAACTTCATATTTACATATATTTTGTACGGGACACAGGCCCGGATATGGTCAGATTGGGTCATTTGCACTTGCAATTTCGTCTATTATTTTGGGTATTTCTGTGTTTTAAAGCTGGAATTATTCCAGATTTCTTGTGTAATATTTTTCGTGAACGTTTTTGGCATCTGTGCGGGCTGAAATTTTGAGTTGATTCATCAGATTTTCGCTGTACGCGTGGTTTTTTGTCCTACGATCACCATTTTCCTTGTGTAGATAGATGGCGCTGTATTGAATATAACATTGTCATACGGGGCTTTTGAGTCTTCGCAAGCACTTAATTATTAATATATAGCGCGGGCTATTTGTAAAAATTTTCACAACTGGTTAATCCAGTAAGAGATGAAATTATATAATATTCAGTTGGTTTTTGGCTTGAGCTTCCCTTTGGAATCATTCATAGTTCATTTATCAAAATATAAAATTAATATAAAAAGTATTGTACATATGCGAATCCAACCGTTATATGCGATTCAATCAAAAAGATATGTATTTGATATAAATATGAAATCACTGCCGCGAATATTCTTATAATAAATAGAATTAACTTGATGGTGATTCACACCTTAATAGTTTTATTTATTTATTCACATCTCAATAGTTTAAAAACTGTACCAAAACATGAATGGATACCCTTTCCTAATGTATGTTTTACTATAACAAAATATACATATTTAATTACACTATTTTTCACCTTAATTAACCTAGAAATTCTCGGCTGGAGGGCTAAGCTGTTCTGGGTTATCGCCATGCGGCCATTCACACCTCTATCAAGCCTGTGCCGTAATCATTCTGATAATGCAATCAACGAACTCAAATCCACTTATGACCTGTACCCGGTATTTACAAAACAAGATATTATGACTATCATCCTGTATCATTAATACATTGTCGACTCACACGATTATTGAATAAACATGTAATTTTGTCATTTACGCTTCGCCAGAGTAAATCTGAGCGCGAACGTCACAGGAAGCATGGTACAGGAATATGAAAAGATATTTCCAGCATACGCCATACTTCGGCTTGTAGGAGACTATAGATCGTGAATCATATATATTATTCGGTTATCTTACGCATTTATACAGTATAGTATAATAATATAGGTTTTTCCATCGACAAATCCGCAATCAACATTACATGTAGTTCCCAGTTCGCGGATAGAGCGACGTACGACGGCAACACGGCCTATGTGTCAAATATCACTCCGCCTCACGATTCTCTCGCGCCTTGAAAAGAACGATTCTCTCGCGATTGAAGATTCGCGATCAAGAACGGATCGCGCATGGGTAAACGATTCAAAAACGATATCGCGCGAGAATGGTTTTTTCCAAAAAAGGTTCAATCGTTTTTTCTCATTTTTTTTCTCGATATCCTCGCGACTGATTCGCGATTGATCGTTTTTCAATCGAGAAAATTGAAGAAAAATCGCGACTGAAGAAAAAACGATTAATGGAAACGATCCCTTATAACATTCACTTTACAAACTACAACATTTTCTAAAATAATGCGGTCATTTGAATTCCTTTAGATAAACTTTATAGCATGCATTTTTAAAACTTTTAAAGCTCTTGCATTTTCTAACATGTAGCGGCAAGCTATTAAACTACTATAATGTAGAAGCTAGTTTGTAAACAATTGAATTCAAGCAAAATGAACCGCAATGAGTTCCTTCGGACTAGGTTTTAGGCTCTTCTTCAAAGGCTGAATGGTGGGGAGATCCTTAATGTACAAAGGAGTTAACCCGTTTAAATCTTTCAACACTAAAACAGTAAGGTTAAAACGATAATCCATAAGATAGTGAATACCCGTTTAAAAGATAAAACATTTGGCTATCACAGTCTAGTATCAAATTCATAGAGCGTTCATGAGCAAGCTCTCGAGTTTCGACACAATATCCAGAGACAAGTTCAAAGGCCTTTACGAAGATCGATGATAACAGCTCCAACAAGATGACTGTTATCAATGAGATAACTCCACGAGTCAATTGAGTTAGCCAAGGCTGTTTGAGAGGATTGCAAATTGCGGAAGCTGGACTGTCTGCCATGAAGTAGATTATTGCATTAAAGGTATGCAGACACGTGATCGTGTACATTCCCTTCCAGTATTTTTTATATTCTAGGTAAGATCGTAGTTGGTAGTTCTTAGGGTCATTCCTGTTACCATGTTTAAATAAGGTTAAAACCTTAGCACTTCTCCACTGAAAAGAAATTTTCCACATGAGATACACATGTTAAAAATAGTAGTCAATGATGGTACAATAATGTCAGCTGACATTTTAAAGAAATTTGGATGAAACGCCATCTAATCCCACAGCTTTTTTTTCACTCAAAGCTTTTTCGGCTGGTCAGCTACATATTTCATAGAAATGTCTAGTATTGAAAACAGTTTGAGACAGTGGACTTTCTGTTTAAAAAATTCCTTCAGTTTGTCCAATTATCATGGAGACACTTTATCTCCATCAGCCACGGATTTGTCCATACATGTAGTTGATGTGAACTGGTCAGGCCTGGTCAGAATCTCCTCCAATCTATCTCCAGTTTAGGTACGGACGAATACTTTGCCGGAACAAGCTCCCGCAGATGATTCAAAAATTTTGTAATCGCTTGTTGACCGGAATCCAAGACTCGTTAATAATACATCCGTTAGGCGTGACAAATTAGGTTTTTTAGTTTGTTTCTCCAAATTCTAAAATCATCGAAGCTTTTCATTTGAGCGATCTGTTTGAGCCATCGCTTCTGTAATTTCGTCGTCCAACCACTCTGGGCGACGCTTATAACTCGCTCGCTTTTCTCTAATAGGGTAGTATTTGTTGAGTACATCTCCATATAAATACATTCTCGTTCACCAATACAATTTCTACGCTCACGCTCTGAACTTGTTCGAAGTGGTAACGGTACGGCTTATATCGTTGGACATACCGGTTCTCGTCAGATCATCGAAGTTATGCAACGTTAAGCTCGGTACAATACTTGGATGGGTGACCGGGTGCTGTACTGGCTGGGCTGATCAGTGTTCAGGGTAATAGGAACTGTGAGCACTCTCGTGTTCTGGCACATGTAGGCACCGTCGTGATATGACTGAAACAAGGTTGAAACGACGTTAAGCACTACTACTCACTCACGCGAAGTGGGAGCACAGAAATTCGTTTGGTGTACGCAGATGTATAAATACGATCATGCAGCATGACTTATCTTCTGGTCGTCAAACGCTTCAATTACGTTCCACGGTTGACTTTATAGTTCGTTCAAAAAATTAGTTTCACTGAATTGTTCCATCACCTATATTTAATTGTTCCGTCAGATTTTGCATGGTGGGATGACAGTTTTCTTGTGACGCATACAGGCAGATGATCACTGGTTGAATAGTTGGCTACAAAACTTTGAGTGATGATGGCTAACAAATATATGATCGATCCGTGTTTCAGCATCCATAGATATACGTGTAGGAACATCAATCAGTTGTGTTCAATCATGACCATTCCCCGTGAAATCCTCCCAGAGTTTCGATGTAGGCTTGGGTCGATCGAGGTCAACGTTAAAATCGCCAAGCACCATATACTGTTTACTCTCATCTTCAACTTTACTGAGAGAACATTCGAACAACGAACACAAATCACACAGATCATGAACTGGTGGTCTGTACACGATCAGTAGAATAAACACTTTTGACTTACCGGTAATGTGTTTTATTTCAATTGCAATCATTCCGATAGTTCATTTCTAGGTCAAATCGCCGCTTAAACGGTAAGGAGTCCTTAACATATAGTAGAATTCCACCATCTCGATCTCTTTGGCAGCTAATTTCTCGTCTGTCTCGTGTTAGAGGGGTATAACCGGGGTTTCAGTGACGGAGTCCAGTATATGGTCATTTAGCCACGTCTATGTGAAGCCGGTAAAAATACATATTTTATTCTTACATTAAACGAACACCTCCTTTACCTTGCCGATTTTATTCACAATAGATCTTATGTTGAGGGGAACTATTTCAAGGCCCTTGTTGAATAGTCTAGAGAATGGATTATATAATCCACCTCACACAATGTTCGCCTGTTTCTGGCTATTTTTTCTCAGTGTGGAGTGGTCCAGCTTAAATGATCGGGGCGAAAAGCCAATACATGCCCAGTCAGACCCGTTTCTCCACACCTCAGTCCACTAAATCGTATTTTCCTATATCGATACAGAATGATTATTAATATAGTAAAAAGCTGGCTCTATGAGTCGATTGTTTCTTGCCTGGCAATGTAAAAGATGGCTTAATTATCAGGTTATTACAGATTACTTGCAGTATATAACGATTGCGGTCCATAGTGCTCAAGTTCGCGATGAAGTTTTCCACAGAAACAGCAGAATGGCATTCGATATATCACGCTTGTGATGGTAGTTATTTGAAGAGCGGCTCATTGAAAAACTAGCAAAATAGTCAAACTCAGAGAGTAAATTCGACAACCGATCGAATTCGATGCCATCTTGAGGATAAACTAATACAACTTTTCCTACCTTTTCCCACATTGTTCGGCCTTTTTGGCGTAAACATATCCAGTTAAATGTCATTTACTACATCCGCAAAGGAGTGTGAATCAATATATCAATGCCACACTAAATATTGTTGCTGATAGTGATTTCAAGGGCGTTCTGGTACCACGTATCAAAAAGACCATCTAAAGACAGTAATATGTATCCAACCCTGCCTAACCTGCCCTAGGGACGATTTGAGCGCTATGTTCAATGTATTCATGGTTATAAAGCCATCTAATAAACTTCCTTTTTATCTGATACTGCCAAATCCGGGGCAAAATGCTAGGCTTACTATTTACTGGTTATACAAGTTCATTTAATGAACGCAAGCAAAACGTGACTGTGTGGCAGTATATATTTAGTACTATATAATTAGTACTCGGAAATTCATTTGCTCGAAAGAATATCTTCATATCTTGCTGGCATCACTAAAAACGGTTCTCTCTGTCTCTCTACGAAGAAAAAAAACGTATATTCATTGAAATGATTTGCCATCCGTTTCCCTGAGGCCCCGGGTGTTTTATTATTATTTTTTTTTCGCGGTGTGGGGTTGGGGATGGAATAACTTTGAGTCACAAAATTCCGCCTGTGCTTCTTCGAAATCTGCTTGTGAGCGCCTCTTGGGGACCAGCTTGAAATTTCGTTTCTGTACGATACAATATGAAAGACCTGGAGAATTCTTTTCATGTGGATATCTTGTTGCTTCGGTAAATAGATTTTTTCCAATCTTTTTATTGATTTTCAAAAATATATTAATAAAACACATTAATACCACATTTATGTTCAACTAAATATCATTAGTTAGGCAGATTATTCAACGGATATACCCTTCAGATAAGAACGCTCCATTTCCAGCAATATGGTATGGTAGTGTTTGTATAATACTTTCCTAATTAAACTGGCATACATTCAATACATTCATTTTTCACTCAATCACATATTGATACAATTAAACAACACTTACATGCCTTTAATATAATTTTAACACTGACACTATCTTTTTTCTAAACTTAGCCATCGTGTAGAATGTACTGGTGATGTATCTTTCTGTTTTGTAATGGTCAGAGAAAATATTGATGAGAGCTTTCATGTGAAGACCAGAGTTCTCAGATTTATTAATTAAAATGTTTTGTTAACACCATTATTAACCTACTCCTATTTCGTCAAGCTCAGTTTGTTCGCTCATCTTAATAGCTGTTCATATAAGCTAGCTTTCTAAATCCGTTCAAAGTGTTCTGACAACTGAATTGTCTATAAACAGGTGTTCCCAGTTTTCAACATTTGTCCCACAATGTTCACACATATCGTCGTTTAAATATCCTATTTTACAAGGACTTTGTTGCCACTATTCAGTGTATCACTTGGTTTTGGAAGTCCCATAATCTTTTGTATTCAGTATTCATTTTGTTTTTGCCTTTGCCAATGTTTAAAGGTAAATAATGAATAGGAGGATTCATTTTGTAACGCCGCGAACTCGTTGCATGTTATATTCTATAGAGCCATTCTGTTGTTATATCCTTGAGAAGTCCTTTGGCTTTGTGGTCGAGAAAAATACCCCTGATCTCCCTTAGATATCGAATGTTTTTGTCATACCAGCCTCCAATATAATGTTCTGGCTGTTCGAAGTCAGAATAATACCAAATTGGATCATTAAACAAATCGATAGCATGCCATTGTTGTCATTTCTAAAGAACAATTAATGCCCCTTTGTATAAGGGGTTGTTTAGTTTTTGTATTAAGTTGACTGTTCGCGAATCTCCAGACTTACAAATTTGAGTTAATTTGAGTTATCAATGTTCATGTTATTTCTCTCGGTTGAAGCATGAATTAGAGAGAAATTACTTTCTCTGGTTGGTGTAATGTGTTTATGTAATCAATTGTTTTGTTTAACAATTGGGCTTGACCTCAGGGCGGTGTTTCCCGTAAACTAAGGAGTCGTAATGAAGTTTTCATTCAGCACGACTGACTGGGACCGTGCTAGTCAATTTTTCTCTCCTACGAAACCACAATGGATATTACAACTGTGGTTGAGATTTCTACCACTTTGAACTACATTATACAACAGATGAAGAACCTGGAGAATGATTTTGACGGCCAGTTTCTGAACTGAAACAGAATCTCCAACTCCATTTCGCCGGGTTGTCAGCAGAAGTTAATATCGGTAGTTTGAAAAAGAAAGTCAAACAGTATATTTGAAAACGAGCTGGAAACAAGTACCAGTTGCAGCATATATCGGTTATAGAGAATGGACTGGATTAATTATACATGTGTACGTGAAGAACGGAGACGCTTTCCAAATGCGAGAAAAGCCAAACGAGCCCCTTTTCTCGGAGCATTCAATTCCTTCAACGATCGGTGTTTAAACTTTTCCTGGTGTCCGGAACTCAACCCTGGTTGCGGTCAAATACAGGATTCATCGGCGCATGCCTTTCCTCCTTAGGATTTTCCTACCCAGACTTGCTATTTCAAGTACCAGTTTCAGGTGAACACGCTTTTCAGGAAGCGTACTGATGAGTATTAAACAGAATACAGTAGCACTTGCAGGAAAAGAGACAAGAATCTAAGAGATAAGTATTGCTTTGTTTTGTTGTATTTAATTGAGCAATTGAGTATTATATACACGACTTTTTGAACGAGCGGGATTTTCGGATCAGATTCTGACGAACGCTGAATGCGAATATGAGCATGGCTAAGCAAACATCATTGCGAAAGGAGTATTAGAATGTAGTTTAATGGAAAAGAATAAGAACATTTAAGTTTCACATTATACGAGATCTTTAAAGGGCAGGGCGATCATGTGTTATCGGTATATGAGTTTCCCCTTAGACAAACAGCTAACAGGTGAGCTGAGCACTTGCATTGTTTCAAACATATTGTCCTTAACATGTTAAATTAATAGAAGTAACAAAACCTTTGGGCTTGGGTTTGTTTTCATTGTCCTTTTGTTTTCTGGCTGGTGGTCTTAGTAGAATCATTCAATTTTCAGGATATTTCTTACAAAATTCACCCACATTAATATGTGCTGGTTGGTATATGTAGATACTGTGGTGACTTCCTCGAAGAGGATCTATGCTAAAGAAAACTGTCAATGATTCTCAGTTGCAATTATTGTTTATTATTTATTTGTTTTACTGAGTCAAAGTGAAAACAGAATGAAGAATTATTACAGTCTCGCAGACAAAAAAAACTAGAACTCATGGACTTCGAAAGACTGCCGTTATCTGTGTGATTTTATGGTTTTGATGTTTGACTGTGATCTTTAGAAATACATAGTTTTTCCTATTTCCCAAAATTTGATCATGTGTATAGGTTGTGTTATGTGTAATGCTTTAGTTACCTTTGACAGTCATAACAGGATGAAAGGTACGAAGCACAATAATTTGATAATTTATCCCATTAATTAATTTGATGCTTCAGAGAAAATTTTAATGAAAATCAGAGCGCCTGAAGTCCACCGACATTGAAACTACTGATTTGGCTTGGAACCTTAACAGTCAGTACCCAGCATGGAAAGCAATCTCGAGTGATATCCTCGTTATCCACATACCAAACCTGCAAAGAATCCGTTCAGGTTTTTGAAAGTTACCGTCCAGAAGTAACTATTTTTTTACTTGTCTTCCTGGTACTTCAGCTTGTCACCCCTTCTGAATTTTTTTTATCATTGTAGAATTTGAACACACGTTTTTCTTCCCTCGATCGGGAGACGTTGACGACACTGACAGATTTATCTCCTTCCTCTAGCTCTGCATTGCCAAGATCAATGTCCTCACTTCATGATGTTGATCATCATCCTAACGCATGGTACGATCAAACGTAGAAACTTCTGCTCATAGCCATGCAGTAATGGGGGATATCCGAGTATATTAGGGCATTTCCCAATTGGTCACATCCGATTGGTCCCGTGAGATCCGACAACGGCGCAATCACATTCATAAAACGAAGACACACCTCCAGAAAGCCATCGACTGAAATGATCTCTTGGTGGGTCTCGAAATGCCCCTATCACAAAATAAAAAGCATATCATTTTCCTGTGAACTGTCGCCGATTTTATTTTTTTGAAATAGGTATGGTCGTTTGTAATATGATTTTTCTTAAGAAAAACAAATAAGCATGCTTCATTAGAGTGAGAACTAAAGTAGCTGATTCGCACAACTTCGTTTTTGTCTCGCATAGAGTCCCCCAGTCTTGCGCCAAGTGAGACCGACATGTCTGAAATATCGGACTCAAGTGAGACCGACATGTCTGAAATGCCCAGGTCAAAACATTTAAATACAGAAAATTTCATTGGCTCGTTTAAATGCGGCGGGCATGTGACTTGATGCTTCAGGAACAACTTTCGAACAGGATTATGTCCCTCCAGAAATATATCCTTTGCAGCCGAGAGGTGGCATCATGTGGAATACATGCCGAATCATAGCGTTGAGCTAAGGACAGTCTTAAGTGAAACGTGAAATGCCCTCAGCATGCTAAGATGGATGTTGACTCGGTGGGCTCATTTCTCTCCCCAGGCTGTTCCACTATTAGGGAGTTCAGTGTAACATGTCAGCAATAGGTTCAATTATGAGATTAAATTTGTTGGAACAATATTTTCTTAAATATCATAACAGCAGTGGGGGGGGGGGGGTTAGCCACTTTTTCATCTATGTTAATAGTATTAGACCCAGAATAAAAACTTGAATTTGAAGAATTGAATTTTTGAGAAACCGCCCGCCGCCTACTTTCTCAAGCATAAGAGAACAAACAGCATTTTGGGAATATAGCACCATGTGATTTTTTCTTGTGGCACCAGTGGAAAATACCCATCGAGTTAAGAGTGGATTTACAGATAAACAACAACAACAACAGAAATTTTGAAATTGAGTTTTGCCCCAAACAATTGTTTTTTATCGATGGGAAAATGCGCGCGAAATACGCGCAAAAAAAAAAAAGTGTTATAGTGGATAAATATTGAATTCTTCAAGAGATAAGTCGAGTTCCCAAATGAAAATGTCGTGACAAATAATCAAGCAAAATAATTGTTGTTGTTGTTGTTGCCTTCACTAGATCAACTCGCGAGTGCTACGTTAGCGTGTCTGGAGCAAGTCAAAATCGGCACGGGCAACGCAACGTTCATGTTCATGTGTTAGCTGCCCGTGTTGGCAAGCACGATTTTCTTCCGATTAAAATACTCAGTGACAAAGTTTAATTCAGCTTTTATTCTCCGCAATAAAACGACCACTCCGCTCGTTCTGGTTATCGAATTGCTGTTGCCAGGCATGAACACTTGATAGAAATACAGGCCAGATCGTGCCATCAATCTAGTGCAGTTCTTTTTATTTATCCATTAGTTTTGCCTTTCAAGCTTCGCTAACCACAGCGCCCTCAACGAGAAGATTAATTACATAAAGGGAGATCACTCCCAAGAAGCTGTCGTAAAAGTCTCGCGAGAGCCCATTTTACAGTATGCGCAAAGACATTTCCGCGCAGTTTTTTCGGGGAGATTTTGGATTTTGGCTTCCGGTTGAGAATTTTACACAAACAATTTGGGCTTGAAAAACAGACTTCCGTTTATCTGAGACAGCCCAAATTGGTACGAATTTCTAGTTCAATATCTTCTCCACATTTGGCACTGTGACGGTAAGTCTCAACTCTGCTTTGTTTTTTCGCAATCTTGCGGACAAAGCGATTTTGGCCCCCATGAGACCAAGCTGATTCAATAAGACTGCGACGCTTCGCAGCAGTCTTAAAAATCAGTGGTAGTTCTTTTTAAAAAACAAGTAATGGATAGACAAAGACCTCCAAGGTTTGAGGCAAATAGGTCCGTAGCGTACACATCACTGAATAACATGCTTGGATACTAAAGCTCAATTTTGCATTTGTTGGACGTTGGCTTCATCAATGGTAATTAATCTGGGATTGAGGGTTCCTCACTAGCATGTCCAGACAGGGATGTGAAAGTCACATTCCCAGCAAATAATTTTGTTTGATTTGACGTGCTTGAAATATTGGGGTATGGAATAGAGTATATTGATGGAAAACCTGGAAAAGTGCTTGAGACATTAGGCCCCATCCCACCCACACCTCCCCATGAGAGGATCCCTCACCCAAATCAACACGTTAGCGACAGAAATGAGACCCTGTGTGCCTAATTGTACCAACTTGCTTGTGATTTTGTGCTATAGGCCCAACACAGCAACACTTCATATTTTGTATGTGTACAGTATAGCATCATCATTGATGAGAGAATGCTTTTCAAAACACACCTGATTTTACTGACACTTCGTTCTGATCTGTCTCAACATCATATGATGAGGATTCAATGCGCTCGGTATAATTTTGTATACTGGTGTTACAGGTCACCTTCGCCTTCACCTTACTGTATCTATGACCATGGACTTGTACATGTATCACATTCACATTGAATGGTGATGGCTGATGAGAATATTGCCCCTATGGAACAAATGACTGGATTCCACGCAGCAAATATTTATTGTGTAACACAGTGAGAAGAAAATTAATTGCATAAACATTCCAAGCCTCATTGAACACAAGCCGCACCATACTTGATATGAATA
>JAVTVY010036085.1:0-15997 GCA_036873755.1 Hanleya hanleyi | reverse complement strand
CCCCCCACCACCACCACTTCAACTTGGCCTGAGTAAATATTACATGTAGTAGCATTTGTATCTTCTTCAATATATTATCAAATATTATAATATTCCATTCACACTTGAGTTGTAATAAGCCTCTTAGCGGTTTCAAAGGAATCTAGGGTGATAAAGCCCTCCTTCAGCTGTTTACTTTCAAACAATACATGACAGGAATATTGACATAATCTTGGTTCCTGACTCCATTGATTCTTTTGTGTTTGGTAACAATTTACAGAGTACAAGCTTGGGATTGAAACTCATACAGAACAAGTCTCGTACACCTTACGTGTGATGACTTTCCATCTTGATTGCATTTGAGCCCGGATCATTTTTACTTTATCAAACTTTCTAATTCTTGGTATGATTGAAAATAAAACTTTTTCTTGGGCGTCCTCAACTGGGGCTTCAATTCAGGCATGGAGTTCATTTTATCAAAAACCAAAATATTTAAGTTTACCATGATGGATGCCCGCTATTATTATTCCAAAAAAAACAAACAGATTTTCATTTTGACAGTCTTTGCCATGAGTAGAATGGTAGGCAATGGCCCACAGCTCTCCTGAAATACGCCTAGGAGGGTGTTCACGCTTCTTCAATAAATCATATTAATAACGTCTAATGTAATTAGGCCATTGTCACTCGATTGGTTGTTTAGCATCACCAGTGCTCACCTATATTTTGAGGGCAAATAATTAAAATAATTCAATAATTAATAATAAATAATTCTAGCATGTGTATTTAAAAAGGTCATTTGAAGGTCATGCTAAACAACTAATCAAGTGACAATGGCTATCTTGAATTGCTATTTCGACAAGAATACATATTGCATCATTTAAACGAGATGAGAGCAAAACCAGGGGAGAAGTTACAGGGCAGTAATTGCAGGTAACCTCTGAATAATCAGGATACATTGGGGGCCAGATTAAAAAGCTGATAGAGCAAATCAGTACTCCTGAAATATTATGCATGTGAAAAATCAGAGTGATACACTGCCCGCCTGGCACACTCCAGGCACGAGTGATTGCTCGATCGCATCTGTGTTCTAGGCTAATCATTGATTTTCTTCAACTGTCCCTACCCATCTTCGAACAGATGTTTGCATTGAAATGGCAACAAATCAATGCCACCAGTTGAATTATTTGTGATGATATAGCAGGAAAATATACAGGCCTGGAAATAAATCGAAAACGCGTTTAACGTTCGCGAGAAGGTTAAGTATTGTCACTTTACCGCGAACGGTCACCGTTCACGACTTGAAAAACACAACTTCAACATAGCAAAAGAGCAACAACAAAAACGACGTAAATCAGAAACTGTCGGTCGATCTAAAGATCAGAGAAATAATGAACTGCCTGATGTGTCAGTCGGATTATTTATGCACATAATTCTGAAGACAATACTCGTTGGGTTGTGAAAATTTCATCCCAGATTGCCACCATCACCAATGGTTTAAAATGTGTTGTTCTTGTAAAGTCTCCTGTGATGCTCCGGTGTGCAGTTTTCATTTTCAGCTGTTGGCAGCATTTCGTTATCGAACAACAGCAAAGTTGTATACGTCTAAAGTACTTATCGTACTGGAATTTAATCAATTGATATTATAATTGTCAGAGAAGATTAAATAACTTTAGAACGGATTTGTGCACTCACAGATGGAAGTAAAAACCTGTGCCGTGTGCATCGCGTTTCCCCTAAAACGCACGCGTCTCAATGCTATGGATTGTCTTCTCGGTGACTTGTTTCGTTACAGCTTTTCAAGTTACTCATTAAAATTACTGGAAGTAATCAAGATATTAACAATATGGAGCTTCAATCAGGAGTTACAATAACCATACAAACATTACTTTCGTCAGTTTCATAGGATTTTCAAGCAGATTTTTTGCATGAAATTGATTCGGAAAATAGGCAGAGTTCAGCTGAAGCGAGCATATGGCCAATGGGTTGTGGGGGTTACAGCATCGGTTATGAGATTTACTTCCTCCGTCACCTGTCGGGTTACGATAGGTAGAATGACAATTCCTTATTTCCATCCCTGAATATACCAAACACTAAATTCCTGAAACAAGTATTCAAAGTACGTTATTGAAATTTAAATTAGATAATTAGTGTATAGGCTAGCTATTGATTTCCGAGGAGTTATATTTCTGATGATTGCCGAGAAATTTCTAGAGATAAAATAAGTCGTTTTTTTAGTCCAATTCACAACAGTTGTTTCTTCTTTGATCGTGAGAAGGTCAGACTGAATAAACTGTATAATCAGTGCATCATATCTTCTAAAACTACTCAGATAAACAATATAAAAGCTAGAAAGATGAGACGGACAACTCAACAACTACATAGGAGAATGCCCCAAAACTCAAGTTAATGAGTCCTGCTCCCACACGGAGAGCGAATCTATGGATCTCCTCCCGAGGAAGCATCTTGATCCCAGCAGTAACCAGGTCAGTTTTATGTTTTTCAAAAAATTATTTCTATGTACAATTAAAATAAACTGTGACAAGTGTATGGAAACTGATCCCCCATGCCATATTTGCAGTAAAAATCTCAATGAAATGCTCTTCCAATCAGACACCACATCAAATCAAATGGAGCAGCAGTGTTATTGTTGATAACCCAGAGGACTAGGATGCTTTTTACTGTCCGTTGACAGTATGGCTGTGGAACTGCGAACCCGGATATCGGATCCCCTCAATATGTGAGTCAGAGCTGATTGCTGGTGTGGATCCAATATCCAATATGATTACAGGCCGTAAATTGCGTAATAACTGAACTTCAAACAGCTGCTAAAATAATTAAGACTTCTCTGCTGGTATTGATGAATGATTATGGAAAACATAACACGGGAAGGCGAAATTATGTGATGCATACATGGATAATAAACTTGCCATGTTGCATTGACTAAAAGCACGTGTATTTAAATGCACAACAATAACAAAGTCACATGGTCAAAGACGGAATAGACGCCATATTGAAAATGGAGTGAATAAATTCTGTCGTGTTTTTGTATTTTGCACACTTCACAAGCGCATAGTGCAGGCTCGCGTTATAACATGTGATTAGTGCATTTAATCCAGGGAGTGGGTAGCAACGAGATAAAGGGTATGGAATGTATAAATATCTTTCCGATTCACCAACCTCCGGGAGTAGTGGAAAATAGGGTTCCGCCAGGGGTGCTGCTATAATCGTGTGGCAGTTGACTCGCGTCGTTGATAAGTATTCGCCGGGTTGGAATTGACCTGCCGGTTACAGATTTGAGAGGGGACCCTGCAGATGACATGTTACAACGACTTGTGACCACACGGCGAACCACAGTTCAATGACACCCAGATGGAATCTGTTCTTTCTGCACAGGCCACTGTTTACTTCTTCGCCAGCCCAGGTTCAACCATAACACACACGATCACATGGCCAACTCGGCTGTTATCGTCAATTCCCGGAACGAGCACCTTGCAGATCGGAGTTACGTCCCTTCGACCGTGAGATTGCCGCCTTCAACACTCCAAGATTAAATTTATTAAAAAAAAAATATTATATACTGGGGTGAAAGTACCCACCATGCGGTAAATTGGTACCACTGATATATTTTATGGGGTCAAGATGGTCCGCGGTATCATCATGAGAATATAGACTAAAACTGGTTCTGTGGATTGATGTGGGAATCAGAATCAGAATCAGAATTTTATTGTACAAAACGCCCACTGCACTTGGAGCCGGGTACAAAACACGATTGAACTAAAGTAGACAAATGCCTAAGTGCATCTATATTATCAGGACAGACATGTACCTGAAAACATAACATATGTACATTATACATTCATGTAAATCAATGATACTGATATACAAATGCATTTATATATGCAGTCGTTTCTTTTCAAAGCAGGAATGTATATAGTAACCCACATCGAGTGATATATCTGGGATGACAGTTGCCAAGGATCTCATCAATCTGATTAAAAGAGACCACCTGATTCTACGAGATTGAAATGTATGAAAGTGACCATGCCGCGTTTTGTGGTGTCGAAATCGTCTGTGAAATAGGTCCTAATAGGTCCTATGGCGTTTAGTGTATAGAAGAGTAGTAGAGAAAGGACAGTAAAGGTCACATTGGCCTTTGGCATTCGTGACGTCACTTCTGGTTCTGGTCACTTGACCGGAAGTTACCTTTGAACCTGCGCATGCGTACAATACTGGGTAACATTTTGTGCAGGGTAAAAGGTCAAAGGTCAGTGTGACCTAAAGTTACGATCCTCTCTATATTGTCCCCTTCATGGTTGCCAATAATGCAATACCTTGAGGTGGAACGTTGCTACTTTTTAATACATTTTCCACCGCAACGTGGTATTCTGACATTGTGGTGAAATCAAATTGATCATCGATGACAGTATCATGACGTCAACGAAGGACAATTACGCTTTACATACGGTAGTGACGCCAGCTTGCGTTACAACAACGTCTGTTATGCCACCGAGCTCAATTTGAAAGTTGTTGGACGTGTCGTTACCTGATTTTATTTCACTGTTATTATGACGCCCTATCTCTTTTCTTGTTATCGAGTCACAAATTCATCCCACGGCGAATTGAGTTTGATTGCCGTGAAGAGCTCATCCGTCTGCAATCAGCCTTCAAACATCAACGGTCGGTTGTCTTCACCGCCATGATCTTCGTACGGGTCACATGATCCGCACGACACGTTGCTGATCACGTGATATGTACGAATATAATAGAGGAGAAATTCAAGCGGCCGTTGATGTTTGAAGACTGATTGCTGACGGATGAGCTCTTCACGGCAATCAAACTCTTTGCACAACTCGATAAAACCAATGAGCAGGGAGTTAGGATGGGTTGTTTTATTGCCGGATAGAGCCGAACGCCCCATGGAGCTGTGTGATCCGGGAGTGTGCATGTAAGGGTATGAAGAGGACTCATGGCTAGGTGTAGAAACGAACGAAGCCATGTCAACTTGGCTACGGAATAGGCCGAGGTTGCGAATGCCCTAGCTTTGTATGGAAATTGGCATGTCAGGATAAGTCGGCACACCAGGGGAGATAACTCACAGCAATGGCCAATCAGACTCACAGCAATGGCCAATCAGACTGTACTTTGGTATTACCGTGGTTGAATTAAAATTCTATAACACTTGTGTCAATAACATCGAGCTAACCGTGCATTTATTATACGTTTTAGCACGCTTATGTGAAATCAGCACGCGTCAAGTACAGGTGTTTATTGGGAGATTCCATTTCACAAGTCGGATGAGGAAAGGGACGTCTGCTTTCATACAAGTAACAATCGAATAAAACAAACAAATAAATTACCAGATGAAATTTCTTTCTCAAGTTTAACTGTTGTTTCCATCGTGAAATTGATTAACAAAGCGACACAGATAGACATATATCCACGTAATTTCCACACAGCTGACGCAGCTGACAGTATCACTCCCTATTTGAGAGACCACATAAACTCGTCCACTGATATTGGCACGATGCCAGCCGAGACGGGAGCATCGTGTCAATATCAATGGACGAGTTTTTTCAACAAAGGGGAGAAAGGATGTCAAAGTTTACCATATTATTTCAACCTTCATTATAATTTTTGTTGATAATCAATTTGAGTAGTACAATAGAATAGAAATAAGGTTTTCATAGGCTTCGCCCTTGCCCTAAATTATAAACTTTCCCAAACCAACTGTGCTTAAATAAAACACGCCTATGAAAACTTTATTTCTTAAATAAATAAAAAACATGATATTTGATATTTCATTTTTTTTATTCTGTGAACAATGGCGTTAGAACAACATTAGAACAATAACATTGGAACAACAACTAAAGTCTGGCCCGTCACCGTTTGTCTTCTCCTGGTTTAACAGTGCACACTGTCCCTTGCCCTACCCGTCCCCTAAATGTATAGATACATCGTGGTGACACCATCTGAGAGAACTTTGCGCTTGGGGTAGAAGAAGATGAATTCGTCCTGTCGCTGGGCGTAGGTGCGTAAATGGCATTGGGCCATCCAGAAGCCCTTGTTGGTCCCATTGGCACTGGTCTGGCTCTGGAGAAATTCCTGGTACAGGTACAGAGCCTTGTTGATGCTATTATTCCGAAGGCTGATTTCTTTACAACTGAACTCGTTGTTATGTCTCCCACCTTCGTCGTCTGCAAAATCGAACCCGTATTCCTTCGTGTTCACTCTGTCAGGACGATCTGAGAGAATCCGCCTAAATCACAGGATATATGCTTTAGGCATGTGCCACAGTTTATCGTGTCCATCTCGATTGGCTGCCAGTCAGAGGGGTCGAAAAATACACACAAATTCGTACAGAAATTCCGGCGTACAGAATTTGGCCAACTGGCACACCATGCACCACCAGATCTGCAGCTGGAGGTTGTACGTGGTGGTCTTTTTGGCAGAGGATTTCGTACATGTTGTTGTCAATGATCTCCATGTGACAGTACAGGAGTGAACCGGGCTTCTTTGGTGGTGCAAATGATAATGTCGACGTGGCAGCCCGGATTGGTTAAGGTTTTACCATAGCTACTGTTACATAGTAATTTCATCGTCTCCCAGATTATGGCATTTCCGGGATCGACATCTCCTTGGTGACGAACAGTGGTCACAACCTCAACAAAGCCCTGAAGCAGTCATCAGAAATGAATTCCACACTTGTTAGATGCGAGTGATCTTCAGACCGTGCGTCAAGTACCAGCGCAGTAAGGGGCTGCCTAGAAGGGTGTCCTCGCCCTACATACCCCCCGTCAGCATACGGCGTTATGCTTCCACATTATGTTCCTCGGCATACGCATGGTGGGCCCGATGTCATCTCGCCCAAGCTGGATATTCTTGAATATAGGCTGGCATTCTGCGAATTTGGGATTGAGGTGATCTCGAATATGGAGATATATTCGACAAAACCGTAGAGGTGTTCCTTTTCGACAGCTTGCAGTATGTCGGTCATGTGGACGATGGTCCGATAATCCAGCGGTCGGCCATGGGTGTGGAGAAATGTTTACAACTCGGGCTGACTGTGTTGCAACCGGTGAACCTCACTCTCACAGTTGAACAAATGCGGAGTCCAACCCCCAGATATAGTCGCTGTTGTGGTCCACCTCCTGGCGAAAGACCACAGCGCTCAGCCCACGATGCTCGTTGTAACGTTCTCCTGTGAGCGAACACTCATGACCGTGCCAGCAGCAGCCGTGGAACTGGAGGGGGGGATTTGGCTTAATGTCACACTCGAGAATGTATCACTCATATGGTGACAGTCAGTTTGGTTGGTGGATGAAGCCGGAGTACTCGGAGAGAACCACGACCCGTCGGCAAGTAACTGACAAACTTCCACACATGGACCAGCTGGGCTCGAACCCGTGCCGGTTCAGCGGTGTGAGGCTAGCGGTCACCAGCGAAGCGCATTAGACTACTCGGTCACCGAGGGCCCCGTGGAACTGGAACACTGTCGTTTGTTGTGTCTGATGATGACGAACCCGTCCTCGGGTAGGTGACGATCTTCTATGCCTTTCCCCGTGTGCTTGGCTTATGACGGATGGTCACGCCTCGTCGCTGTGCTTTCCAGTGCAAGCATTGTTCTGCTAGATTTCGGGGACCGCTGGGCCTTGAACTCCTGACCATCGTGCAACCATCGTATTCAATACCCAGCCGGGATGAGTCAAACACGCTAAGTAGACAGCGTCTTGGTAGAACCCGATGATCTCAATCGAGGGATTTTTTCCGATCTGATGGATCAGTCAGCAAGCCAGAAAATTGACGAATGACTGTGCGCTAATGAACCAAACAAATTGCCATTATTTCAGCTAATATAAGCGCTTCCCCTCAGAAATTGGAGCCAATGAAATATTTCGAACTTTGCATTTATAGAGGTCCAAACTCAACAGACACACTAACGTAACACATTTTCGATGACCTCAAATCCCACGCAAGATGTCAGGAAATTAATCAAAGCCAAATGAGCCATGTCAGATGACCGAAGAAAATAAGACAGTACCACTGATAATGCAGCGATATAGGGGGTCGGACTGTTTTTTCGGCACCTGGCACCAGGGAATTGGAGCGATATGCAATATTCAATACCCCAAGCAAGCGGTTTGTCGCATCTGTGGAAAGACACTTCAGTCCAGAAGAGGGCTGCCGATGAAACAATAACCTGACCAATCCACTGAGTTTTTGCTGTGTTAAAGGCGATATAATGACATCACGGCAGACTCGAACCTCCCCGACGAAGAGAACGACTCCGGCAACGACCGAGCTGCCCCTCCCCCCTCCCTCCTGAATATATAATACAATTTATGCTCAATTGTTTTAACAATATATCGCTCAGGCATTGGTAACGTAGTATCACACTAGTACCGGTTTTGTGAAAATACATTAGTATGATACTACCTGTTTTTGATTTCATATTGAAACATACATTTTTTACCTTTGGCCTTTGACCGTTGACATTTGTGCAGATGACTATCGGTAACAGAAAATGATCGCTGACCCTGCGCATTCGTGTTTATTGTGCACAATAGCACGCGCGCAGAGTCAAAGGTCACTTACGGTCATCGAAAGTTTGAAGCTTTTATCTATCTCAACTCGAGATTTTGGCAGATTGCTATGGTCACAGAAGACAAACAGAATACAAGCGTCTAGTCCGTCATTCATAATTCAGCCGTCGTCCATTAAAGAATATCCGCGTCCACATCTTTCATTATAGGCCATGGCTTATACCAATTCACCGTCATGCTGTTCGGTCTGGTCAACGACCTATCTACCTTAAAACCACTTATGGAAGATGGGTTCAGTGAGACGAATGCTTGTTGTATAGACGATATAATTGTTTAAGTTGAAAATTTTGAAGACGGCATATGACGAATCGACTGATAAAAGCTATTGTCGTTTTTCGAGGCCATATCTTCTTTGAAGAAGGTATTCAGACTTATCCAACCACAACAACCGCCCCGAACCGCTTACCGACGCTTACAAAAGCAAAGCCGATCAGGAATTTTCTCGGGCTGTGATCATATTACCGCAAATTCGTCCAGGGAGTTGCTGACATCGGTGTCTCACTCAGTAAACTAACAGAGAATGGAGTGAAGTTCTAATGGAATCTGGAGTGTGAAGTGGCTTTCAAATAAGATGAAATAGGCACCGCCCAAGCTCTCATACCTCGTGCGTGGTGTGTAGTTCACCTGAACACATGCGATGCTGTTGAAGCAGTTCTGTTGCAGATTCAGGATGAAAGAAAGTTATTGCATACATGAGTACAAGAGTTTATTGCGGAACTACTGGCTATAGTGAAGGGGAAGAACCACAGCAGACTGAGGGATAGGTGTCCCAAGCGGTAATGAATTTGAAGTCTGATATTGAGACTGTTCACTTACCATGAACAAAGAAGGATAGTGTTTAGGGTTACGTCAGTTGGAGTATTGGGGTTAGAACCTCCAGGACTGATCACCCCTAACAGCTGACAGGCACCAATTCTCCACAAGGTTAATTCGGTACAGTCGGTAAACAGTGGGTCGGAATGGTGGAGTTTTATAAAAATAAATGATGATATCCGACTTGATTACTAATTAGCTTATGTTAAGTATAGCTTTTACGACTCCACCCCAAGATGCCACCATTCCCAAAATAACTGGTCCAATGAATACGAGGGTCAGCATGATGAATGCTTCTGTCCTTGCAGGATGTTGTCGGTCAACCCATGCTGGTTATGTTCTTTCAACTACCGAGAAGACCCTGAATAATCAGTTAGAGAACAACTAATGCACACCGGATGTTACAAGTTGTGCATCCTTTATGCGAGCCGGAACACGCATCCCGACGCATGGTAGATCTGAAACAACACACTGAGCAGAAGTATTTCAGGGGAATTTTCAGTCCTCCGGAAAGAATTATTCACAGAGATAAACGGATTTTTGTTTGACTTTGGCTGAGAGCAAATATCGTGAATCATTTATGGCTAGAAAATCTTACAAAAACGGGAAAGTCAACCATCAATTTTCCGCTTTTCTAACTTGATATCGGACCTCGAAACACTGGAAAACCGATTTTATAGATTTTTTTTGGAAATTGCGTCGAATTTGAAAAATTTTCGGCTTTTTAAGTGCTTTTCTAGGAAAATTAAATCAAGCTTGCAGGAGAGCATTCGAGCTTCAATTTTCTATAACATTGTTGTGACTTGAAGCAAAGATTTAATTGTGCTTTTTCAGAAATTATATAGACGAGTGCTCATTCACCCCCATGGGTTCATTCACCCCCATGGGTTAGTTTATAGGGATAGGGAGATCGCGTGCCCTTTCTATACTACTCATCGCGCATGCGCAGTCGACCCATTCTACTGTAGGGTGCAAGCCTGGCCCATGGAATCGCAGGTAGAGGAAACCCCAGGTCTCTCGCCCCACCCTATCCGCGCCACACCTGTAGGGATAGGGAGATCGCGTGCCCTTTCTATACTACTCATCGCGCATGCGCAGTCGACCCATTCTACTGTAGGGTGCAAGCCTGGCCCATGGAATCTCAGGTAGCGAAAACGCCAGGTCTCTCGCCCCAACCTATCCCTCGCCACACCTATCAGGCCTATCATTTAAAAGGTTCCTACACCACTCGACTTGTCCCTCGACAAACATGAGGAGCATTATTCTACCAATTACTGCCTGTGGACCATCCGGGGGGATGAGCATTTGGACAACCAGGAGCCAGCCACCTTTAGCGAGACAAGAGGGATCCAGGGAGAGGCACAACCAGGTGAGGTTCATGCGTATACTGCTGCGTGGATGCATGCCTTTAGTCCCACCTGCTAGACGAAACTGGGATGAAGTTGAAGCAATCAATCTGGTAGCCCTTCGTTTGTCTTGGCCGCCTAAATTATGAAAGTTGATATCCCCTTATGCGAAGAAGCTACACTGGGAGTAAATAGTATTTAAACTGTACTCCAGGTGGCCTTAACAGAGGATGCCCCTGGGTATGAACATACCAAGACCCTGGACATGTTCGAGAAGATGACCGAGGTACGCGAGGACACCTGAAAAAAAGAACTCTCAGATAAGTTTAGGACACTAATCGAAATTCTGTTACGTGTCGTGGAATACAGTAATATTCAGAATTTGGAATGGGGAGTGCGTAAAGCCCCCCTGCTACCCACCCACCCCAGACATTTGCGGTACTGAACCATCATGATCAGATATTTGTCAAAATGGATCATGTACGGGTCATTCTAACATGAATATTGATGGTCCAAGAATTTTCGGGATATAAATTAGGGTTGGGATCGACATTAACTATTCATGGATGACTAAACCTGAAAGTACAGTCTGACCAATCGACATGTTGTAGAGATCGGCAGCCTTGTGAAACTGAGGGAGCTCCTGTATATTTTGTGCCATCATACATAAATTCTGTTATCATTTGTTTTAGTAATTAAAAAGTTTCCCATATATATTCAGAGCTTCTTTCACAATGACGTATCTCCATGCAAATTCATAGATTGTTCTGTTGGAAATAGTTGCGAGATTTAGTGACTGACATGATTCTGGTTGTTTCATTGATCAGTAGTAACCACGTGACACCTAGTGAACGCCTATAAATACCTGGCAGCTCGCAGGTAACGGCAGACCTTCGCCAACGCACATGATGATAACATCGCCTTACACCTTACCTTACACGTTCATTCTCGTCCCCTAAACAAATTATAAGAACTTATAGAATAATAAAGACAGGATACGCTGGGTCTCCCACCATACTGGTGACCAATATAACACGACAAATGTACTGTTATTCAGGTAACAGCTTAATGGAAAAATCAGCCATATGTTCAATGCAATTTGTAGTACACAAAGGTGATACACTGGGGAATTCACGTTTGGTAGTAACAACTGTATGTTCATGTACATGGGCGTAACATAAAGTTATGTGCAGTTCAGTCTTGGAAGAAACTGCATTACAGTTTCTGTGTTGAATAAATATGGATGTCAATCTACAGTACAGTTTTGGTCTTACTTCTAACAGCTACCCGATCAGGTCTATTAGAATTCTAGCATATAAATACCACAATAAAATATGGATACAAATTTGCTGAGAGGTTACAGAAATTCTTCCAGTTGAAGTACATGGCGTTTATTGCTCGCATTATACGTCTTCGCTAATTGGATGTCGACTGGTAGTTCATACTGTGCCTTCGAGATATCGAAAAAATATTTAGTTCGACTTTATTCGGTGGATATTTATTCTAGATGAGGATCTATTTCTTAGCGCATCAGGCATTAATCTAAACTTGCTACTAATGTATTCTGGACAATGCTTGCCACAAAGCAGTACCGGTACATATATTATATAACAATCCTTAGTGCGCATGCCTAAACATCAGCTCGTCCGATAAATCACAAGGATATGACTTCTCGGGGCATTATGCGTATTATAGCACCATTTTCTCTAATAGTACAGCATCTACAGGTTCGATTGAAGATACTCTGTTTAATCTACCGATTGATTTATTCAGTTTCTTAACCGCGTCATGCTTGTTGTGGTGTCTTTCAAATTCGATGGAAGTAGAGAGTTGCCCTAATGGACGTCGAATGAAACCGTATAGGACAACCGGTTGGCTATTATTTGGCAGCTAAATGATTGCTTCTGGAAAAAGGAACTGGGTTTCGTAAACACCAGGCATCTGCAGAACCTACAACACTGTCGAGTGGTAGACTTGATCGGTAGTAGCGGCTGGTGGTTTGTCATAACTAATTGGTGCAGAATATTGAGCTATACAAGACTGTTTTACCAAGTGTAGTGATAAATATCATATGGATCACATCTCTGTTGATACACTATGTAGACTACATCTAGTTCCACATAACTTGGAACAAAATGTTACATGATTAATCCCTTAGTGCAATCTTCATGATGTTAATATAAATCAAAAACGGCCTGAGATTCATTTGGAAATGCTGATGAGTGATGAAGATTGGAGAATAGGTATCCCTGATAACTGATGACCGCTTCTCTGTTGCAGAAAACTAGCTTGTGCTTATGTATATTTCTATTAAACGCCTGCTTGGATTTGGCGCTAATAGTGTCGAGTGAATACCGATATTTCGTTATCGGATCGAGTCCATAAGGGATGTCCGATTTTACACTTTTATGCGAATAAGCTCTTTAGGAACATACAGTCATAACCCGTTCACATGTGAGGTCACATGATTACAAATGGTATTATCTAGTATTCATATATTCCACACAATGTCTCGAATGTTATCTTCGTCGCAAGTATTTATTGAACAGCACAATACAGTTGTGTATGTATACTTTGAATGCACGATTGTGAAATATATTAAGACTATATTAAGAGCTGCCTGCCATTCATATGTGTTAACTAGGTGTCACGTGGTTATCAATGACCAATGAAACAACGAGGATCATGTCAGCCAAGAAATCTCGTAACTATTTCTCACAGAATAATCTATGAATTTCAGAGGTCATACATTAACAACACATATAAGGGATTCCGGAAGTGGGAAGAAGTGCCGACATACTGACAGCCACATGACTTCACAGTTTCGTCTTCCAGTTAACCTATTCTAAAGCACATACCAAGAATCTAACGATTCGTGATATGTGTTGTATCTCAGGTACACTTTTATTGTACCTGTTCATGTGGCAACACGGCCCCTAGCACTGGCATAAGCGGTATTAGATACAAATCTAGAGAGCTATGATGGAAATGCTCTGGTGAGCTGTATCGTCGTCAGATGAAAATGACGGTATTTAACACAAAAGACTAGTCTGTAAGGCCCGATGTCGACCCAGCATCAACTTTCCACCAATGCCAACATATATCAAAGCCCAAATGGGGCCTGTACAGGGGCGAGCCTCGGGGACGAAACGTCCACCAGCAGAATCGTGAGTAGTATACAAAGCGTATTTGAATGTCTATTGACCTCAGAAATTTGCATATGACCTCTGTGACGTCACGCGACAGCCAATCAGAAGCGAGTATTGTGTCACATGGGGTCATGTGTGGTGGTGGGTGGGTGGTGGGTTTAAGATGGCGGCTGTGGTGGTGGGTGGGTGGGTGGTGGGTTTAAGATGGCGGCTGTGGTGGTGGATGGGTGGGTGGTGGGTTTAAGATGGCGGCTGTGGTGGTGGGTGGGTGGGTGGTGGGTTTAAGATGGCGGCTGTGGTGGTGGGTGGGTGGGTGGTGGGTTTAAGATGGCGGCTGTGATGGTGGATGGGTGGGTGGTGGGTTTAAGATGGCGACTGTGGTGGTGGGTGGGTGGGTGGTGGGTTTAAGATGGCGGCTGTGATGGTGGGTGGGTGGGTGGTGGATTTAAGATGGCGGCTGATATTTGTTCCCCCGGGTAAAATTTAAGGGGTCTCAAGGTCATCTGGCGATCACGTGATCAAGGCATGTACTGACATGTTCTGGATTGCATCAGCATTGGCTGGGTGCCAAGTGTTGACCACTATAGGTCTGGCAACCTCTATAGGTCTAGGTCTGGTATTCCTCCGCGGTGATGCGGTCTGGCGGTGATGCGGTCGCGGAAGAAAGCTTCCGCGGAGGAAAAGTAGTCCCTAGACTACAAATACGTTGCATGGTCCGATTGGGGCGAGTGAGGCTCTTTTCAGTCATGTCATGGGTGTTTTCACAGAATAAATGCCATGCGGAGGATGGGTACTAGTATTTCGCTGACGTCCTAGTAATAAACATAATCTATAGGTGTTGTGCCATGTTAATAGGATCAGTCTAGCATCTGTACCACCCTAGGGTCGAGTGTTTATTGTCCCGTGTATCTCCGCAAGAAAACAACAAACAAAATGGGGGCTCCAGGATGGTGTGGGGATGCCCTTTCCATATCACGGCGTCGACCGTAGCGCCATCTGCACACATTGACGCAAGGGAGACAACTCGTGTAGCCTAAGGGTATGAAAATAGCCGTGTTGGAGCTAGGGGAGTTACTACTGGTCCAATGGGGTCGAGTGAGATATCCATGTGAAGCTTAGGTGAAGGGCATCTGATGGGGTGGGTGTGGGGTTGAACTAGCGTCATTCTGCGCATGCGCGGTGGCCCAAGGGTATGGAAATAGCCGTGTTGGAGCTAGGGGAGTTACTACTGGTCCAGTGGGGTCGAGTGAGGTATCAAAGTGAAGCCTAGGTGAGGTGGCATCTGACTGGACTAGTGGGTTTGAACTAGCGTCATTCTGCGCATGCTCGGTGGCCCAAGGGTCTGCAAATAGCCGTGTTGGGAGCTAGCGAAGCCAATAATGGTCCAGTGGGGTCATATGAGGTATCAAAGTGAAGCTTAGGTGAAGGGGCATCTGACTGGACTAGTGCGTTGACATAGCGTCATTCTGCGCATGCGCGGTGGCCCAAGGGTATGGAAATAGCCGTGTTGGGAGCTAGGGGAGCCACTAATAGTCCAGTGGGGTCATATGAGGTATCCATGTGAAGCATTCGTGAAGGAGCATCTGACTGGACTAGTGGGATTGAACTAGCGTCATTCTGCGCATGCGCGGTGGCCCAAGGGTATGGAAATAGCCGTGTTGGAGCTAGGGGAGTTACTGGTCCAGTGGGGTCCAGTTACTGGTCCAGTGGGGTCGAGTGAGGTATCAAAGTGAAGCCTAGGTGAAGGGGCATCTGACTGGACTAGTGGGGTTGAACTATCGGCATTCTGCGCATGCGCATAAACGTTTTGGGATGTAGGGGAGTCCCTAATGGTGCAATGGGGTCGAGTGAGGTATCCAAGTGAAGCCTAGGTGAAGGGGCATCTGATGGGTTGGGTGTGCGGTAGGAATATCATTCTTTTGGACTAACCCATCAGAATAGTACGTATCACGGACTACACCCGACGTCTAGGCGCGCATGTGTGACCTGGTCTATAAAACACGTCCCTCTGGATCCCACACCTTCATTTCTACGGTTGCAGAGCCATGGCGGAGACCCAGCCCCATGCGACTCGCATTTTACAGTATGCCACCGTGGTGAATTCATTCAC
>JAVTVY010036084.1:0-17514 GCA_036873755.1 Hanleya hanleyi | reverse complement strand
GGAGCAAAACTCCAACATCGGACTCGTATAGTTCCCGGCCCAAGACGCCAACCTCCATGGATTCACGATCAAAAACACCCACATTTGGCGACAATCGCCCTAAGACACCGACAAGGTTCGACGGCCATCTTGTGGATAATCGAACGAAAATGCCACCGGGTCTTAACAGGTCCATGCAAATGGATCGATTGGATAAGATACCAGGTGATGTTCATTCTCCGTCGAGGGAGTTTTCCCCACCCCGCGAAAATGGGGCACCAGGCATGTATTCTCCCAGAGAGGGAAGTGGTTCCAGACTGGATTATAATCCCCCTCATGGGAATATTGACCAATCAACACGACCCCCACCTGGGCCCAGACCTGACCCCAGGTGGCAGGATTATGGTCCAAGGGGAGACAATCGATATCGACCTGATATCAGACAGGATTTCAATCATCAGCAGTATCCCAGATCAAACTCTGCTATGCACAATTCTGGCGACAGGAGGGATTTAACTTTTGATAGGGACAATTTTAATCGTTACGATAACAGGACTGAACATGTGCGCCCGGGGTTGTTCCGTAGTCGGACGCCTGGCCCCGAGCTAATGAGTCGAAACTCTGGTCCGGACCGCGATCACCGACCCGAACCTCCGCGACCAAAAACACCCACTGCCCACGACATGAGAAGTAAAACACCTGTTCCCACATCAAATTATGCTCAACAAAACTCTAGTGCTATACCAGACTTCATTCCTGCCTCTACGCGGTATAACTCTCAATTCCACAGTAGCTATGTAAACGGCCCGCCAGGCTATAGACCTGCGGGGTACAATAACGGACCATATCATAACCGACCCTGGACACCCAGCGGTCCTGTGAATCACAACCCTATACACTCCCACCCGGGGTCACCCTATAACTCCCCACCCATGAAACGCCCTGATGGGGGCTACGACAGCACCATATA
This sequence comes from Hanleya hanleyi, assembly GCA_036873755.1. Taxonomy (NCBI): domain Eukaryota; kingdom Metazoa; phylum Mollusca; class Polyplacophora; order Lepidopleurida; family Hanleyidae; genus Hanleya; species Hanleya hanleyi. The sequence goes on along the minus strand of JAVTVY010036084.1, from coordinate 16,565 downwards.
TAACCATCATGATAGGAGCTTTCCCAGTAATGGACCCGTAGATCAGTTCTCCAGACCATATCATCAAGGCTCGCCAGGGGGCGCTGGTCGCCCTTCTCGGCAGAGTACTTCATTCGAGACAGAGGAACCCACACCCAGTAATATAACACGGGTTCCCAGGCGTTTTCCCCCACAGCCCAATTCAGGGAACCAGTCTCCGCGGAGTAACAGTCACATGTCGGATGACGACAGTGGAAGGTCACTTGAAATGAATGTTGTCTTGACGAGACAGGAAAGCGGATTCGGCTTCAGAATCATCGGCGGCACAGAGGAAGGATCACAGGTGAGTAGCAGTTACATTTAGTAAGGTCGCGATGATCAGTGTGTCAGGTATTTATTCTTCTCTAGGATATCTCGGCCCAGGTAGATCCTACATGTAGTTGGGTAGGTTAAAGTTTTTATTCTCTTGTTTTAAAATATCTCATTATGTATAGGATTCTGAACACTGGCTGGTATCAAAAACATAGAAATAAAGAAAATTTGCCGTTTCAGTCGAGATTATGCTTTTGTTTTTTTGCGCGATTTAGGCGAGTTTTCCGGCTGCGATTAATAAATTAAAGTCGCGAAAATCTTTTTTTTCATTCGCGTTTATGAGCAAGTTATTTCTGCCTTGTACTGTATGTAGGGTGAAAAAAATTAATTTTGAACAGCAATATGTCAGTACACCTTTTGCCTATTTTGTCGGTGTTTCTTTTATCACAACTCGCGGGGTGCGAATCTCAGTCACTGAATAGCTCAAGTTGCTCCAAAAGCAACAATATCATTGATAAGTTCTTCAGTGATTTTCAGACTGCAGTGCAATTCAATACAATACAAAACAATACAAACTTTTGCGAATATCTACTGAATGACATTTATCAAAACTCTACCTCCATTGGGCTAATTCATCTAATGTCGATTTTTCCTGATAAAAATTTGGAAAAATAGTTGTAAGGTTGGGTGATTGTGGAGGACACCCTACCACCCTACATGTAGTTCCCATTGTTATGACTTCCCCAGAGTTGTACGGTCAGCTTGGTCGTGCCGCTTACCTAAGTTGTCAGGTAAATGACCCTGGATCCCCCATTTATTTTACAACACTGGCAAATTATGTTCGCGACCAGGAACAAGGGACACTGAGGTGGCATATCTACTTTGCAAGTTGTAATACACTTTTGGGCAAGGAAATCGGCAGACAGATACTTGATTTTTTAAAAAATTTGGCTCCGAATCAAACATATACATGTACAAAACCATGTGGTACAAAACAGCCAATCGTACATGTAAGTATTTGTTACAAATTTCTCAAGCTGGCTTATTCATGTACAATGTTATGCAATGATATGTTTACTCCCTGTTAGAGCGGTGAATTCTCAGAGTCTACATGAGCCAGTGTAGATCTTACGTGAGGAATAAACTTACAGTGTGTAATGATGAGCTCTGAGAATGTTGAGTAGATGTAACATGTTACCCAGATGTTACTTGTCTATTTGTACACATAACTTTCTATGTTCATAATTAACCCTGCATCAGTGTTAAAAAAAAAGCAAGGCAGTTCAAATGAATTCTGTCAGATTGCAACTTCCAGGGTACTAAATGGAAAATATAATTGATTCTGACAAGTGTTTGTATGATTACAGCTGATGCAACAGTCAGGATGTACATGTATCTTTGCGGAGGAATAGATGTTCATCTCAAAAAAAAAAAAAAAATTCACACACTTTTGCGCCCAGGGAAATCTTGCAAGTCTATTTTAAAGGCTTATAGCAATAGCATTGGACACACCGGTTCTCATCAGATCACCGAAGTTAAGCAACATTAAGCTCGGTCAATACTTGGATAGGTGACCGGGTGCTGTACTGACTGGGCTGATCAGTGTCCAGGGTAATAGGAACCATGAGCACTCTCGTGTTCTGGCACATGTAGGCACCGTCGTGATTTGACTGAAACAAGGTTGAAAACGACGTTAAACCCCACAACCATGACAACTCACTCTTATTCTAAAGGATATGTGATGTTAATATGGGAAAAACTGTTGTGTTTGATGGTAATAAAGCTGTTTGTTTTTCAATCTAAAACCTGTCAAATTGGATATTTCTTGAAGTTTACGTTGTCAATAGTGTAAAAATGGAGAATGATCATATTGGTATACATGTACATGTATTTGAGGCATTTACTATAGGAAAGATTTTCTGTTGGATCAAGAATAAAACACCTTGAGCAGACCAAAACTACATGTGTATTGCCAGATTTGATTATTTGAAAGAATCAAGAATGGTTTTGGTTTGGTTTGGTTCTTTCGATACTGATATTGTAGCATGTAAATGTCAAGGGAGATGTGATTTTGTAGGTTTTGGAGTAAAACATTTATTATTATTATTATTTATTATTGTCATATGCAAAGGATTTTGTTTTTGTAAATGTCCCATATCACTTCGTCCATCTCATATTGCTGTTGTTGTTGATTTTCATTGATTACGGTAATTCCCCTAATAATTCAATCACAGGAAGTTCACATTCTTCATTCAAATTGAAGAAAAGTCATATAATGACAAAATGTGACACTTTGTAGCTGGTGCCATGAAGAATATTGCCAGATACATGTATAAGCCATTTTTGCTGCACTTTCGGTGATCGAATTATTAGGGGAATTACCGTATAATAAATTTTATAATTCGGGAGTTATTATCTCACCAGTTAAATTTGGTACAAATTATAGAAATGTCTGCACATATATTCTGAGATTTCAAGTGGAAATACTGAATATCTGTTTGAAATGTTGAATTGATCAATATGGTGTTTAAAATGGGAAGATACTCTGAGCCTTCCATCACTTCCCACCACAACTTCAATGTAACCGTGGTACTTCGATGCTCGATTTGTTCAAGGCGACAAGAGCGATAACTTTACTGAAAATTTTTTTTTCACCGAACATAACAGGTTTTGTTCTTCACAAATATTTATCCACCACAGAAGGCTCATTACCACCTCAGACTACACACACTTACACATGTACATGTATTATACCTTTATGAGATTTGCACCTGTTTGCTAGATTACTTATACACGAATGCAAGACCCTTGTTGAGGCCTTGGGGCTGATATACAAGCAGACGTAACTAATCAGCGAGTTATTTCCTTCATGGCTTTTGTCTGTACTGTAGTAACTTCAGCTACCTAGATACTAGCCAGTATAGAAGACAGGCCTACCTGCAGGTTAAAACTGTGAGAGAAGTCGTCAGTAGGTCTTGTCAGTCCCCAGGTAGTTTCTTCTCTAGCTTCTCTTGGAAGCCCGCGAGTTACTCTCATTGGCTAGAGGGCAATCAGCACCCTCTACCAAGGGGAGAGAGAGAGAGAGAGGAGACAACTCTTGTAATATTAAAGCAATTGTCTCCCCTGCTACACTGACCTAATGTTCGTTAATCGTCGTGATATGTGAGAAAACCTATTCTTACTACACTCTTCCCCCTTTTCTTTTTTTTTTAAGGAAGGGCGTACCAGCGACTGCAGTCTAAAACTCCAGCAAAGTATTCGCAAGGATAAAAAACATACCATAAAAGTACGGAACTGTACCTAAAGCTTCCCCTACTTTGAACTGGGCTAAAAACCGGACATTACCTAATAACAAACTACGTAATATTAGTCCGACAATAAAATACCCAACCCCAGATCATGGAAGCTGATCTCTAACCCCAACCCTCAGGTCGATTTTTCAACAGACCTCTAATTTCCCAAAGAAGACCCAAAGGAGCTGGAGCGAACTGGCCCACTTTAAGTACCAGTCCGACTCACTATGGAATCTACCTTTTCCCCCAACCTCCCCTTCCCCTCATAAATTAAGGGCTCACTCAATTTTATAATGTCAGCCCCTCTTAAACTGAGAGACTAGCTACACTATACAGCCTGTCAAGAAACAGACTGACTAATGAAATAATTACCAGACTCTCCTACATTGAGGGACTGACTAATCAGACAGTCTATAAAGTTTTGACTAACTGACTATATCAGACAGTCTATCAAGTTTTGACTAACGACAATAACTTTTAGACTGTCAGCACTCGATGAGAGCTTGCTCAGTTTGAAAACCTATCAGTCCCTATTAAATTGAAAGACTGGCTACATGTATAATCAGGCTGATCAAGGAATAACTGCCAGACTTCCCTAACTAGAGGGACTGGCTATATCAGATATCCCATCAAGAATAGTCTGACTTAGGCAATAACTGCAAGACACTCAGTCTCTCAATAGTTGAGTGACTGGCTAACGAACATAGTCTGACTAAAACAACAGTAACTGCCTGTCAGTCCTCCATACATTGTGGGACTACTCATATAGCTCAAGGCTTCAGGAAACCAGTATCCTCTGTATGCATCAACAGAGACACACACATGAAGAATCAACGCATGTGAAACACCCGTGCACAAGGTGCCGCTAACACGTCAACTCAACATGTGGATGAATCTGCAGGACCAGAAGGAATATCGGAATCCATTGAACAGAAGTGCGCTGCGTTGCTGATGTTCCCGCATTGCCAATGATCAATTAGCCAGGGTCTGAATAAACATATCCAAAATGATCCCCGAATTTGATCAGACATAATGCTCCACAGTGAGCATTCAACCAAACAAGGTCAAGGCTTGTCCGATGTCTGACTTTTATTTCAGACCCTGATTCAATAAATTTCAACCGGGATGACAAACACCGGTGCATAACTCACTGGGGCTTCCATAGAGAAGACACAAGCAGAGTTGTGGCCACAAACTCCCTTGGCCCTGTGTCTCCAACATGGATTGCCCCGTCATTCTCTCCCCTTGTTAATTCATCCATCACAATTCGCACACACCTCGGCAAAAACTCATTTAGCATCCAAGTAACTTCCATTTAACCACTGCCGAATGTGTGGCCAACCGTGAGGGTTGTTAACCCACAGATAAATTACCCAACCCGCCATTCCACAACCCCATCCACTACACTTTCACTCAAACCATTCTCCTAACCCCCTAAAAGTTAAACATATCTCCACTGCAACACACATTGCACATTTTTCCAACACACATCACATGTTCTCCCAACACACCAACTGTTCTAAAATAGGTACACACACCACACTCTACTGAACACTCAATCTACCAAAAATAATCATTCTGAAATATTGGTCCACACACCACAAATCCACCAACACACCATTATCCAACACAGCACATCATTATCCAACATCCACACATATCACAGATTTCTTGTCAGACATTTTATCATTTTTTTTTTATCTTTCCCCCAACAACCAAAAAACAACCTACACAACATCAAACCAAAATGCCACATCACCTATATCAAAATACAAAGACATCACCAACATCAAAATCAACTCAAAACAGTGTGCTAGATGGCGCCACATGCCATTGCCCACTGCCAATCTGCATTGCCCCCTAACATTACCAATGCTAAAAGAGAACTAAACTGAAGCATTGTCCAAACCGGTCATCATGCATCAACATTTTACTGCAGGAACCCCCATGTTCCCAATAACCAGGGCCTTCTTCCTAAAGTCAACGACACAGCCATAAGCGGACAGAAAGTCCGAGCCCAGTAACAAATCCTGAACCACCGGGGCTACAACCATGTCTCCAAAACAGTTAAACCCTGCAATGGAAAGGGGAACCTGTCGAACCAACATTCCCATACTGGCCGTACCCTGAAATGCACCAGTTAGCTTAATGGGAGTGGATGACAGTCCCATAAGCCCTAACTTTCAAAATAATTCCGGACTCATCACTGTTACCTGAGAAGCAGTATCCACTTTCGCACTCACTGGAACGGACCCGACCCTGACCGGAACTACCATTGCCCCCTCCCGAGCCCCAGACACGGTAATGCCTCTAACGGCAGCAGTCGACCCGGCACCATCCGACGAGGCAGGTCCTCCTGTGGTAACCAACCCGTCCAGATTAGTGCGAATGGGGCAACTTCGACTTATGTGCCCTAATTGGCGACAAAGATGGCATCGTATTTGGGGACATCGGAAGCTCTTATGCCCGTTTTTCCCACAAGAGTAACAGGTAACTCTGTTAATAGGGGCTTCACAGGCTACCGGTAGCTTGGGAGGAGTAACAAGTCTCAATGGAGACTCACCCCGACCCTCCCGTAAAAAATCCCCTCCCACAGGCTCGAGTTCTGTGGAAACTAGACGGACCTCTGCTACATTCAAAGCTTGATGATTATACAGTGAGGCGTTGACACATGTCAACGCATCCTGAATAGTTCTGGGGTCTTTCTCCATAGCAAACAAAACTATAGCCTGTGGTTCATGACAACCTTTGAAAAATTGTTCCACAGCTATCGATTCGACTAACTCACGTGGAGCCCCCGGATAACCCTTCACAGCTAACTCAACACACCTATAAGCAAAATCAGCCAAAGTGTCATCGGCCCCCCGCTCCTCCAACTGCAACCGATGTCGGATTGCTTGAGGAGGCTCGAGATCGCCATACCGTTTGTCTAAGGCTTCAAACAGCTCAGCGAAAGAATTACAAACTGCTTTCGGTAAGAAAGAGTAATACTCGATGGCCTTGCCATGCATGCACTCAGTCAAACGCTTTAGAGATTTGGCCTTGCTCCACTTCCGATCTTGAGCTTCTAATTCAAATTTAATTTTAAACGGCGACCAACCTTTGGCATCGCCGGAAAAACTAATGTTTTCGGAAGTGGACGGCTGCTACTACGTGTAAAAGGTGATGCTGAGGGGCTACGGCCACGTGATGTTAAAGGGCTACGGCTACGCCAGCGTACTGTTCGAGGACCACGGAGAAGTCGACGTGATCTCGAACTCGCTTTATGTTGCCGGATATGCTGCGAAACATTTGACTCTATTAACTTATCTCCCTTGTTCTCCTGACCAGGAGCAATGCCAGAATGATCAATGGATGGAGAGGAATGGCTACCTTTGTGCTCCTCCCCAACCGTACTATGTGACGGGACGAAAGGGTCAGAGATGGGCACAGAAGGGTGCTCCACCCTCTGATGATGCCCTGACCCCTCACAAGCATCCACCACTCCTGCATCCATATAATGTGCATGCTGGGTACCCTCACCAGAATTACATTCCCCACCCCCCAACCCCGGCATTTGCGCAACATTGACCACATACAAATTTTCCTGCTCAACGTTGCCCATGGACAGCCCAACAGCACCATCACCAGTCTGCACTGAACTAGCATCAGCCCCCACCCCTCTAACCATTGGAGTAGACGTCTGGCCACGCATCATGGTCACCAGCATTCCAACCTGGTCCCCCATGTTGGTAAACCCTGCGCCTAATTTATCATTCATCCCTGTCAATTCCGTTCCCACCCAGCTCTCCAATTTACGAACATTCTGAACACATTCTCTCACGCACGCAGAGATCCCCTCCTGGTTAGATACCAGCTGACCGATTTTGGTAACACATTCTTTCTGGTTAGTTGCCAGCTGATCGATTCTGTTAGCACATTCTCGCAAGCTCTGAGAGAGACTCTCAACAACAGATTCCCTTTCCCCCCTTAAATTTTGAATGTGATTTTCCATCTCAGTTCGCAATTCGCCTACATGTTTTTCAATTAAATCTGAAACATACTCAGGGCAAATGGAAACATCTACCCCACTAATAAGAGAATTCTCCATCAAAGGATTCTTCTGGAATTGTTCAATATTATGTGCCATTGATACGTCTACTGGTACCAGTTCTGTCATGGTGTGAATTGTGGGACTCCACAAAAATGCAAATGCAAGTATTCAATAAACTGCAATACTCACTTCCAAAAGTGATTATTCAACTCAAACCCATCAGGAAAAATGAAAAAGAACAAGACCCTTCAAAACAAGTGCATCACACGTTACCACAGTCAACACGTTGTTGCAACTTTCCTGTGGAGTCCAAAAACTAGAAACAAACCAAGCCAAATAAAATACAAAATAATCGATGTCACTAGTAGCCCAGTTAAAGCGTAATGTTGATGCTACACCAATTGTTTTTATTTTTTATTTCTTTTTCTTTTTTTTCAACTAAATGTAAGAGTTTGTGTTTTAATAAACACCAATCACTCAACCAAAATCAGATGGTGTCACTTGACACCACCAGATCACTATGTAATTAAGTGTAGCGCCGATATGTCAACACTCAAAAGAAATTTTTTATTTTTTATATATTTTTTTTTTTTCCAAAGTAAACTCAAGGATATGTGTTTGAATAAACACTAAACCCTCAATCAAAATCAGATGGTGCCACTTAACACCACCAGACCACAATCAAATTGAGTGCAGTGTTGATATGTCAACACTCAAATCTCAAAATACCATCTGAGTTTGTGTTGTAATGAACACCAAACAATCAACCACATTCACCAGATCAAAATCTGATTAAATATGGTACAAGTTTGTTAACACCCCATCACCAAAATATTGACTGTTTATTTAAACTCAAAATTTAGTATTCCCAAAATACTGAGTGTATTTCAGCAACACTGATCACTCACCCTCTTTACAGTGTAAGTCACCAATGAGTACACCATCAAGGTTTACAGTGTATACTGACCATCACAGAATATGAGGTCAATTCAATTTCAATCAGAATGAACACCAGCAATTTATCTATTCACTATGTACACTCACAGGTAGCATTCAGCTACAAGTAACACCTCACGAAAAGCCACAAAGTTAGTAGCCAAGCTATGAAGATAAATTTTGACCAAGTCCAAAAATAAACTAGGTACCAATATATTAGCAAATCTATTGAAACATTAATTTGAATGTTCTATGCCATGGCTAGCAAGAATTTCAATCAAACGAGAGAAAATCTCCCACATTCAATGTAAGCACCAGCTAATCCCTCGCGCAATAGCTACCAGGAAATAGCCAGGTGAACTTGACGACGAAATTGGGCGAATTCCAAAAATTACTAAATTGAACTCTAGCCTTTAGGCCATAGATTTTCAGTGAATGTCCCAATCAAATTCACAAAAACTGACCGGAAAAGTCAATGTAGTTTGACCGATAATACAAAGCCAAACTATTGCTATACATTGTAAGTCGACCACACCAGTGAAAAATGGTCAACAGAAATTGACAGTGCGATAGACTCCCACAAACAAGTCTCGATAAGACAACCGTGCAAAAATATACCAGTGGCCCAGCAAGAATAACCACAATTTGTCAACAGCACGACTGATGAATCCACGTACATCACAAGGTCATGCAGTACATGACCCTGTACCCCAAACTCAATCACCGAACCGAAAGGAAATGACTAATCTGACCACGTTCAGTCACTAAAACTTCATCCCATGCTCCAAATCTTCTCCAAAAACCCCAACATTACCAACCCAACCACCGAGCACATAACAAATATAATTATCATGGGACAGGACTATGAACAAAACACAAAAATACACATATGGACACACAAACAGTACCGGTACACATACATGACAACACAAACATTAACATATAAACCATTCAAATATTGCACCTTCAAAACCTTTATCCCAACTTCTACTCCTAATTTTCCCTACCAAATACTATCTCAGAAAAAAAATAAAATATACTTCAAAATTCACCAAATCACACAAAATTCTAGCTAAATCTAAGGTGCAATATTGGAGGCAACCAGCAGGCAAGTCTGCCCGCTACACTGGCCGTCTAACCAACCTAAACAATTACAATCCTATTCCTTTTTATTCCCGAATGTAACCCTTCAAGTTACTGTCGTTGTTGTTGTTGTTCCAAATAACAACAACAACGTGTCAGTAAACTCGCAAAATTTTCAAAAGGAACGCGAACTCAAACCAAATTGTAAACTGGGGTAGTTCAAAATAACCCCGCTTCACTCGCGATAAATTATACCTAGACAAATATGGCAAATCAAGTCGATCTGACGAAAGAGAAGACTATCAAGGGTCCAATTTTCGTCACAACACACAGACTGTTTTTGGCTAAATTCACGAAACAATCATTGTCAAACTACTCCATATATTGCACAGAGCTTCAGAACTATTGCTGTATAATCTCTAGTTCACAACCAATGAAAGCCAAATCAATTTCATTTGGAAAATCCGCCATCGCGAAAAAACGTGACCATGCCGACGAGAAAATAAAATATTCCAGAACTTCGCTGGAAGCTCAAATTTTCACAAAACCCCTTTTATAAAGTAAAACACTTCCAGCTTATATCGACCCAATCGTAAATGAAAGCCAACAAGTTAGTCAGGACTCGGAAATGAAGATTTTCACACCCAAATTTTCAAAACCTCAAAATGGCCGCCCATCTGGACACTGCATTCAGACCGCCATCAAGACGTAAATTTGCCTAATAATAACCACAAATCTACGCTTAATACTTTAACTTCTGACACCAATTGTAGTAACTTCTGCTACCTAGATATCAGCCAGTATAGAAGACAGCCTTACCTGCCGGTTAAAACCCTGAGAGAGGCAGTCAGCAGGTCTTGTGAGTCTCTTGCAGTCCAGGTCAAGTCGTTCTCTGGCTTCCCTTGCAAGCCCGCGAGTTACTCTCATTGGCTAGAGGGCAATCAGCGCCCTCTACCAAGGGGAGAGAGAGAGAGGAGACAACTCTTGTAATATTAAAGCAATTGTCTCCCCTGCTACACTGGCCTAATGTTCGTTAATAGTCTGTGATATTCTATCACTGAAATGTGAGAAAACCTATTCTTACTACACACCTGTGCTACGATCTCTACCAGCTATTAATATGGGCATGGGGTTCCTCAGAGATCGATCCATATTCGGTCCCCTCTTATTTATTATCATCATGGTGATATTATTGTTATTTTTGAACACAGTGATTTCAATTTGACGTTTCAGTTTTACCTTGCTGTATCGATTGTGAATTACGAATCAAGATCAGCCTTCATAGTGATGTAGCCAACGTAATCGGTACACAGCAACGGAATTGTAACCAGGTGAACCATATCTTATAGAATGGTATAACAAATAACATGAGTTTTTAAGAACACATCACTGATTGACAGCCGCCATTGTCAATTATCGGGCTTTGGACCCGCCATCGCGTTTTGTCACAGTACTTTTATTTTTCGTGAACAGTAGGACAAATTCTGGCAATAATATTAACTATCTATGGGTAACCATTAATGCAATTTTAACTTTGTAATTATGACGTCATTGGGACGTCGAACAAATTTCTAAAAAAAAAAAATATTTTGATTCTGTAGTGGAAAGCATGGGCTTTATGTCCGTATATAACATCTATCGTTTTGACTCGTTCAATTATAAACAGATGGGTACAAGTGCTCCCGGGGTTGGAAATTATGCCTCTGACATCCCCAAAATTCACTCTCAGTCAATTTCAACAAAATGGAAACTTGTAAATGGCAAATAAATGAATCTCCAATAATATTTCTTATCTCCGATGCGATTGCCCACCCCCACCCCCTCCTGAAAATAGGACTGGAAAGGGTCAGTTTTATCTGTTATACTGCTAATATTTTCTAAGCAAGTATGGTATCCCCCTGTTTTTATTACATTACAAGCGTCTAGTCCGTCATTCATAATCCAGCCGTCGTCCATTAGAGAATATCCGCGTCCATAATCCAAAGACCTATTCCATATTCCATATAACAGTATTAGCACCAAATTCAAAAAGACAATCATAGTATACAAAAACATAGGCTTGTTTCCTGCAAGAGAGAAGCGGTCAACAGTTTTCAATGATGCCGGCAAGACATCATGATGTTCCAAAAATATCAAATCCGTATCGCTGATCAGTATTCTTAATCCATAATATTCAACAAGAACTATATGTATTTAGTATTATATAGCAAAATGGGGAAATTTTAACCTTGGGTAGTTTGATTTATTGAGCATCATGCAAGAAAATGTTATGGCTTTTAAGTGGTATACATGCATTTGGCATCCATATTTTCTTAACGATTATGGTGACCCCCCATTTTTTTCATGGATCATCTTCCCTTATCCTGATGAAAAAAATACTGGAATTTACAAAAAAAAATCAACCTCTAGAAATGAACGTCCTCTACTCCCTTAATTAAATTAGTGCTCCTGATTACCATTTTAGTATTTTCAAGAGTATTTCTGTGTGTGCGCGCTTTTGTGTTTAAGGACTGCTGTATGAATGTGTAATATGCTGCCATAAATTATGGCAGTGCTGACATGCGTCAATATGTGCTTTTTATTTCTCTCTCTCTCTCTATATATATGCCATGTCCTATATATATATATATATATATATATATATATATATATATATATATTACGCAATTCCTACAATTGTGGGTTAAGAGTTGAAAATTATCTCCCTTGGCATGAAAACACTGGCAGATGGCGCTTTTTTCTACAATTACCACTACCTCCGATGATATGTCTTTCAATGTATTATTGCTACTGCCGCAGGTTTTGAATACAACGTAGTCTTTCTCACTTGCTATAGAGGTAAAGGTCTAAATATGATGTGCCGGTAGGGCTGTCTGTAGTTTCCTTCAAATCCAGTGAAGATGGATATAGATAGCGTTTGGTGAATGGAACGAAACGGGCTTTGAATTGATATATAGTCATATTCATAAGTGAACAGATATAGGACAGCCCTAAGGGGTGCACATTTAGTACCCATTGGAATATCTATATGCTGTTGATATATTGTAGCTATTTTTAATGAGAAATTCAAGCAACTCTATAAACAAAGAAACATCCCATGAATGATATGGCACTTTGCTTTATTTACAGAAGCCAAATCTACCCACGGTCTTCATCGCTGTTATAGCTGTATCCATTTGTGTATTCCTGCTCGTGACGACTCACTATGAACAGCGACTGTCATCGAACAACATGAGTGTCCCGATGCGCGAACCTTCGCCACCCCAACAAATTATCCTTCCGGCACCGTCGATGAAAACACTAAGGAACGATTCCAATGGAAGTCTGGACATGATTTTGGTATTTCCACGCATGACAGACAAAGATATGGCGAAAATTGGGGGATATTTCAATTATTCCAATGCAAAATTAAAGAAACGGGATCTCGAGTATGTGGACAGCATTCGGAGGAATCTCCAACATCCGGCCATTTCCAGAATTCATATATTTAATGACAAACCAGATGAAATTCTTAAACTGCTCAAGAGTGAACACGGAATTGACCTTAGCAAGGCGAATATGGTAAAATCATCCAAGGATGTGACCTACGCTGAACTCTTTGGCTATGTTTCAAACTACTTGCAAGGACGCTTCGTTATCATCATCAACGCCGACAATTTCCTTGGTGAAGGATTCACCAACTTGGATTGGTCTTATTTGAAACACACCCGGGTCATGTATTCACTCACACGTAAACATCTCAAACCGATACCAAAAGACTGTGGATACAATGAGAAAAGTTTAGGCAGCTACTGTGAACAGGGCAGTCAGTATATTGGCTCACATGATTGCTTTCTCTTCTATGTGAATTCTCAACTTCCTGATAAATTCCTCATTGAGGTCAAGTATAAAATGAATGCATTTGGTGGGGAAAATACGCTCATATGGGCTTTCAAACAAATCCTCCACTTCACCGTATTGAATCCTTGTAAAATCCTAACTATACATCACAATCACTGCAGTAATGTGCGACCGCAATATCGTCCAAGAGTAAATGTTAACGGTAAAAGTGGTTTAGCTCCCATATCGGACAGCTTATACAGCAATGGATATAAACCCGGAAAAATAACCCGTACACAAAATAAAGGTAAAATAGAACAGATTAATTACTTGTATGATTCGTTTATTGTACTTAAGGCCATAGGCCCGAATACAAATACAATACATAGTGATCAACATGTTCAGTAGGTGCGCACATATACAGTTAGCATTGCTGTATTTAACAGGTTAATCATTGTTCAGTTGGAGTAGATGATGCCTTCTTTTCAGGGCAATGTCACAATACAACATAAGATTTTTCAATGTTTCTCCCTTTGAGGCCATTAACGTATTGAATCGATTATGTGACTTTACCATTAAATATTTTTCTGGTATTAATTTGTTACGTAGTGAATCTAAAGCTGGACAAACAAAAATAAAATGAAATTGATCTTCTATTGCTTGGAGATCGCACAAGGAACACAATCTATTCTCTCGTGGTGTGTTGCTAAATCTCCCCGTATCTATCGCAAGTCCTGCCGTACCAACTCTCACCTTAGCAAACACATTTCGTAGGTAAGATACAGCTAGTTCAGTCAAATAAAATTCAATACTAATATTATACTTATACTCGTTATATGTGACATAACGATTACTATGTGTAATTGTGCTAACCCAATCTTGTATACATATCTTTTACCCGGGTCTCAAACATTTTCAAAAACACATTGGTATTACCCACTCCTTGTTCGAGCCAGGCATACCCAAAACCAAATCTGCATATAACTGTTTTACATCAGACGCCCATGTATTTTTACCTTTTGAATCTAAATAATATAACATTTCATAACATTTTCTTGGGTATCTGAATTTCGGCATGTTTACCAATTTTAGCCAGAATTTGATACATTTCACTGAAGTATTGCAGAAGAGTGGATAACGCCCACACTCACCGATAGCCATAGCATTAGGTGTACTTTTTTCGGTTCTCAAGAAGCGTTTGCAGGCCATATATTGCACGCGTTCAATCTCAACGTAATTACTTGTACTTCACCCTCGTCTCCATTGAAAATGGCGAACATTTGAAACCGGTGAATAAAGTAACATCATATATAAGGTTGTTTCTTGTTGTTGTTAGTTTAGTTTTTTTCCTTAAGATACATTGATCACAATGAAAAGGTAATGCCCACATTGTACGGTCACATTGATTTGACGTATACCAGAAGTGGAAAATTGAGCGCGTTGAGCCGAACGATCATGATTGGGAACAGGATGAAGACGGTGGAGCGGATGTGACCTCATCACCAGAAGTGTCAACATCACTGGAAGTGACGTCATCACAAAAATTGACGAAACAAAAGATCGGAGTGCAGGTTCAGATGGAGAGACCAGGGAAGCAAGGTCAGGAGTTAATAAAGACGTAAAACAGGTTCGATAATCATATCAGTGCATAGGGAACAAAGGGTTAATGGATCAGCAAAAGTTTAAAAAAATGAGTAAATGTAATAGAAAATTACTAAAGATTAAAAATATGAGTAAAAGGTAAAAAAAAAAATACCCGAGAAAGATCTCCCTAAGCTTCGGTGTGCGAGATCAGATAGACAATTCGTCTCCTCTGAGGGTACCACTTCATAATATATTAACAACTGAAAGATACATCTTCTCTGACGATGAATCATGGGAGATGCTTACTGAAGTGAGTTCATTATCAGCTCCCCTTATAGGTTCTTCAATGGCATGTAATTTACATTAAGCTAGTTACAATTCCGCCAATATAAAGGCGTGTTTAAGCCATAAATATATGTTGAAAAGGAAATTAATGTCGCTTGGCAAACAATGATTACTACAATTCAAGGTAAAGTTAAAATATTAGAAGGCTTATACCAGAAAAGACTAATACCTAGTATAGAAAGATTTGTATTTAGAACGAATAAAGGGAGAACGGGATCTACATGTATAACTCTTTATGCATTTCGATTGTTGTTTAAACCGCTTTCATTTTTCTGTTGCTCAATTTGAGGAAAGGAATGAGTTAAAATGTAACCGGCATCTGCTACGCACATCGAGCCGATAAATTATGTATATTATCAGTTATATTATACACAAATCTGTTAAATGAATAACTTGATGATGGGTGAGTCATTTAGGCCGGGAGCCAAAGCAGCAAAATGGTCGTACCGATTGCACCTCGGGTTGACCAATTGCTGGCCCTCCTTCATCGAAGGATAAAGGATGTGCGTCAGCCCTGGAATGGTGAGATCGAGGCTTACTTCCGTTTCCGGTGGTCTCCCCAGACAACTGGACATATTTGACCCGAAACGACGGATCATTCCAAGCTGAACCTGGCCAACTTGATATATTTTTTATACATTCTCATTATCGAATTGCTCTGAATAAAATACTGGTCGAATTACGAGCGTCTAGTCCGTCATACATAATTCAGGCGTCGCGTGTGTCCGCGTCCGCGTCAATAATCCAAATACCTTTTCCGTATTCCATATAACAGTATTAGCACCAAATTCAAAAAGACAATCATAGAATACATAAACATAGGCTAGTCTCATGCAAGAGGGAAGCGGTCAACAGTTTCCAATGATGCCGGCAAGATATCGGGAGGTTCCAAAAATTTCAAATCCGTATTGCTAATCAGTATTCTTAATCCATAATATTCGTTGTAAAGTCGTCATTTAGAGAATGATGTACCTCAGTCACGCTTTGACCGTGGCTGTTCATATGCACCATGAGGATCTTGAAGTACATGGGTTCATACTACCCTAGCTCCAGGTTAAGCGGAATTAAACACGCGTTACGAAACGTAGCGCCATATATCTTGCACGCTACGCTCGTATTTTGCTGTCAGCATGCAATATGTATCGCCAAATTTGAGAAACTTTGAGTTGACGTGCTTGGTG